>JAATLQ010036775.1:0-42892 GCA_013421005.1 Heliconius erato x Heliconius himera | reverse complement strand
TAAGCGAATTGCTTTAGTAGTGTTGGATTCTGCTGCTGAGTTTCTTCCGCCAGTTCTTCTCAGCATTTACTTAGTTTTAGTTCTTTACTGAACTGGTATTAAAATCGTGCCTACTTGGAATCGCTGGTTGTGCTGGTGTTCTAGCGATAACTGAATATTTTCAACTAATGATTTCTATATTACATTCCCACAACTCTGAGTCTAGTGTCAGTTCAGACAAACAGCTGCAGGGTGTGTGCTGTGCGTGTTATTCTCCGACGGCTCTGTTTAAAAGAGGCGTTACAATAACAGTGAATATATTAATATAATATATAATTTATATTATATTAATATTGAAACTAAGGCATATAATAACAGCACGAAGGTAATAATTATTATACGAATTATACTATATTAACGAATTCATACGGAAATAATAATAGTTATAAGAAAGATACACGATCGTTAAATGGGTATATGTAATGCCCTCTAAAGAAACTGAAGTGGATTCACATAATCGGCCGCCTAGCGGTAGGGAGTTCGATGTTCAATGTGAAGCAGAGAGTTATATGTTATGTAACTATGGCTACGGCCTACATAAAATAATCTCAACTCCATTGCAAGTATATATATTAGACTTCGGTCTTTGAATCAGTTATTTATTAATTGATATTTCGAAAAAGCATTATAAGAATTATAAATACTAACTATTCCGATCTGTCCCTGAGGGTTCAGAGCCGAACGGCCGGAATCCACGGTAAGTGGCGGGTGCGGGGCCACTCACTATCCCCCCTTAGTTATAACCATCAGTATCAGTATGACTAGGTATAACAGAGAGCAGGATAGGACGTCTACGATATTCTCAAGAAATATCACGAGAGATTGAAACGGACAGACTTAAATAATTTTATTTAAATATTTTATTAAGTAGAGTGGGGGAGTCAACTACAATATATGATGCTGGGACTTCAAAAGTTGTACGTGTGTGACATTTTCGAGTTATTTATACAAAAGCTTCCAAAATTAACATGTCTAAATTATACCATTACCTTGAGTCACCGAAAAGCATATGCGTACTTAACTACAATTAATTCAGTTAAATCATTTTTAAATATTTTTTTAGTGTTATTCCACACTTAGGAAAGAAAAATATTTATTTAGAAAACGTATAAAAATTTGAACGTAGCGGGACTCGAACTCGCGCCTCCTGGAAACCGACCAGGCGCTATGACTTAGTAGAACGTATGACTTAGTGGTCAGATCTAAATAAGTAAGTTAAGTCATTTTGTAGCAAATTGGCTGAGAGACGGCTGAATTGATATAAAAGTATTTATATATTTTCTATTACTTTATCATAAAACTTTAAAAGTTGCTTAGCTTGTGCTATTACTCATATAAAGTTTGTCATTATGATAAACATTTTTGAATTTATACGTTTTACAAATATCACAATATGATTTTAAAATTTAATAATATAAAAAATAAGGAACTTTTCGCTTCGCTCGCTAATTTACGCTCCTTGATGATTTTTTCGTATTATACTTTTTACGACTTTTTATACATATATGTATCAGATAACATCGTATAATAAAATATTAAGAAATAAAATATTAAAAAAGACAATTCACAGACAAATTTTAATAGAAAATAGAAATGGAATATAAAGAATCGTTATATATTTTAAATCCTGTGACATCCTATTAACCAAGAATAAGAATAGGTTTTGTCTGACAGAAAGCTCTTTAGAATTTAAAATAATACTACATAAAAGACTAAGATAGCTGATTCTTTGAATTTTGAACCAAACTTTAAACATTAATATATTCATCAGCTAGACTAGACAGTGTTACTTGATCTCAGAATGTTTTTTCTAACTTAATCTTAAATTAAATTAAAACGATTAAAACAAATTTTATTATACGAATTTTAATAGTTTTGAACTTTTATTCAGCTTCATGCTGTGTCCTGCACACAGCAAGGTAGGCAGAGGGAACCTAGAGCTTGGCCACTCCGTCCTCCATTTTCCGTCGAACTCTGAAGTCATTGCGTGCTGAGTAGTGGAATTTAACGCCGCGCTTTGCTACGACACCAGAGAAAATATAAATTTAAATGTATATTTAATTTCTTCGAGTTCACACTTCCGCCACTGCGCCACGACTGGTCTTCTGTTAAAATATTGTAACTTGCGCTGTTATGATGTACGTTTGTAGATTTATATGTTGTTTATTTTATTTCGAACGGACTAGAAATGTTCCGTCAGTGTTTGAAAGGGAATGCCGCTTCCTGCTTGAATTCGAAATATTGCATTTTGAATTGTGAAACTCAACGCCGCTTTTTGTTTTACCAGTATGAGGAAATTATTTATTTCAGCTTTACGATTTGTCCGTTAACACACTCTGTTCTTCATTAAGTAACTTCCTCACTTTCCACTGAATTCTTGACGCATTTTTTTGAATGGCGGATCTCAACGCCACACTTTGCCTCATTACCAGAGTATTGAAATGAAAATATGAATTTAAATAAATATTTAATTTCTTCGAGTGAGGATCGAACCCACAACCTGTCATGTTTACAGTCACACTCTGTACCCCTGCGGCACGACTGGCCTATGGATGATTTATGAAAATAATTGAAATATTAACTTATCCCCAAATGGATATCGAACGCATATAAACGCTGATGTACTATACCACGAAACTTATTCCTCTTACTTTTACATATAATTAACAATCAATTGTTATTAGAGCACGTATAAGTAAATACGTTGTATGCTTTGCACTTTAAAGTAAGTTAACTTTAGTTACGATACTTAAGAGTTGTCCATACTCGTGACTTGAATTGCTTAGAGCATCGGTTCCCAACCAGTGGTTCGTGGACCAGTAGTGATCCGCAGCAGCTAAAATATGGTCCGCGAATGATTTAAATTTTTAGTGTTTGAGCAAAGTCTGCATACAGTTAAGTTGTTTCCTCAGTAAAAGATAAAATATTTTGAAATTTAAATTTAATATATTTTGAAAGACATTGATTTTTAATATTTATTTAAAAATTCACACACCCCATCGTACAAAATATCAGATTTTTTTTTAACTTCTGTAAAGAAATCAAACACCTCGAGGCTTTTACAGAACTTATATTTCATATTAAAACATATGAAATATAAGTTAATATAAAAAAATAAGAATATTAAAACTAATTAATATAAAATCATTACACTTCTAAGAATTCTATAAAAGTGATCCCTGATCAAGAAAAGATTGGGAACCCCTACCTTAGAGTGCCACAGGTAGTGTATAAAGACGGACACGCCTTTACAGAACTAGTTGTATGAAGTAAGTTGGTGAGGTTTTCAGTTTTGGTTTACCTAAGATAAAATGCAATTAACTTTTTATAATTATAGTTTTGTAATAAATCATACTTAATAACATTATACATTTAAATGTAAGTTTGTTTATTACGCTTTCACGCCAAAACCACTCAACCGATTATCATGAAACTTTGTACACATATTCTTAGATGTATTAGAAAGGATATAGGATACCGTTCAATAAAAAATATGCATTTAAAAAATATATATTACTCTTGGGCTATAATATGAAAATAAGTTTAAGGGAGTCTCTCTAGTTTTATTATAACTTTATAATCACAATTATGTTCTATAATATGTTAAAATAATATAGAGTTAGTCACATAAGTTCGTATACACATGTATATCGAATAATTAAGTCACGTTCATACTAATGAAACTGAGATAGTGTTGATTGCATTCTAGATGACATTGTTAATTTCATTTTATAGCCATCAACCGGTTAGTTAGTCCGTTAGCTTAGTTTCAGCAGTCGGGATTTTAACATTTATTACTTACTTTGTCACTCGAGATTTGTGCTTAGATAAAGGTTAATATAATTTTGTAATACAATAATTACAACTTAGAAACAGGTAAATTTGATATATATTCATTGCTACTTGTGGGTGTTTTATACTGTATACTGTTGTAATCTTGTTTTGATTTTAAATATTTGGTTTCACTGCATGCGGCTAGAATTATATTATTTTACAGTAACAAGATAGGTCTAGAGTCTGACTGTAAACGCGACAGATGTGGGTTCGATTTCCACTTGAGGAAATGATTTATTTTCATTTCCTCGCTCTGGTAAGAATACAAAGTTCGTCGTTAAATTTTAACACATACACATTTTGACATAGTGCAAAACGCTATAAAATAATAAGCGATCCAAAAATTCTATTTAAAATTTGATTCTACTCATCTATTGAAATAAGAGATAACATGAATAAATACAAATATATATATTATTTTCCAATTTACTCAATATTATAAAAAATGAAAATATTTGGCAGTTCATTTTCTCTAGTGGGAATCGAACAAGTGTTGCGTTTACACGCTTGTGCCACTGCGACACGACGGCCTACAAAGAATCGAATAGCATTAAAACAAAGTAGATTTTTTTTTTATTTAAAACGCTACTACGTTTTTGTATTACCTTTTTAGAATCAAAAGATTAAACATGGAAAGGTTAGCTTCAATTTCGTTCTGTATTACATGCCTAATTTATTCAATATTTGTACCGTAATAAAATCTTATTGTTTCAGTACTATATTATGTTTTAGGTACAGTCTTTATAACATATTTTATGGAAGCAAGCTTTTTGTTTAGCTTCACACTGTATCCCGCATATAACAGGTACGGCAGAGGATACCTAGTGCTAAGACACTCCCTTCCCTTCTCTATTTTGATTGATGCTGTATCCCACATGAAGTAGGATAGGCAGGAGGAGCCTAGCGTTAAGAGAATCCACCTACCTCTTTCCGCCGAATTCTAGATGCATTGCATGTTTTAGTGGTGGAACTCAACGCCTCACTAAACCCTCGTCACCAGAGCGAGGAAATGACTGTAAGCGCGACAGGTTGTGGGTTTGATTCCCACTGGAAGAAATTAAATATTAAATTTTTGTTGTTGTGTTGAGTGGAATTTAACACTGGGCTTTTGCCTTCGTACTACAGCGAAGAAATTAATCTATGAATAAATATGAATATGATTAAAGTTCGTCGAAAAATTGAAAACTGAAAAATTCGGCGGGAAGTGGGGAACAGAGTGTCTTAACACTATCCATCCTTTGCCTATCCTGCTATGTGCGGAATACATCGTGATTAAAAATAATATTTAACTGTAATAATTTTTACCGGGCAAGCCGCAATGCAGTTCTAAAAACTAATATGTTATGTCAATACATACCTATTCAAAATTAAAAATAACATGATATTTCACATTTTTAATTTAACCTGTCGTAAAAATGTAACGCAACAAACATCAAAATAACACGAAATTGTTGATGAAAAATGAGCTAGTTGCAACTTTATGTTTATATTTAAATTAACTGTTAGTTTCCTTACTTTACGGAGAAACCTGATTGAGTAAAATTAAAGCATAATTGAATAATAAAAGTATCCTGCACACAGCAGGGTCAGCAGAGGGAACATAATGTTAAGGCACTCCGTTTGCAACGGAATTTATCGAGGTATTGTGTGTTGAGAGGTGGAATTCAACGCCGTGCTGTCGCCGTAGTACCGGGGCGAAGAAATGAAAATATTAATAAGTAATAACTCATTCCCTCGAGTAAACTAACAAAAACTCAAAATCTATAAGCTCTTGTATTAAAAGTTAGTGTTGTAAGTCTCTAGTGTAAAATAAAATATTATATTATTCTCAAATGAAATTCATACATATATCCACCTTTCTTGTAGATTACTTATATAGAATTTCTAAGTTTTTGAATATTTCAAAATATTTTATAAGTTAGAAATTCTTTTATTCGTGACTTTTATATTTCATTTCTTTAAAGTAATTTAATATTAATGGTAATATAACTTACGTAAGCCGTAACTAAGAAATTTGCATAAGAATAATGCATGACATTCATATTATTACTAGGTAGTTATGTTCGCGGGCGTAGGTTGTTTTTAAAATAATATATCGCTTAGCCAACGTAATATCTATATATATGTACATATAAATAAAATTAAAGTGTCTGTCTGTAATTTCAAAATAACTTTGTTTTTTTAAGTGCATATATTTATGTATAAAAAAAAGTGAGGCCAGTCGTGGCGCAGCGGCACGAAGTGTGACTGTAAAAACCGACTGCTTGTGGGTTCGATCCCCACTCGAGGAAATGAAATATTTACTTAAATTCATATATCCATTTCTTCACTCTGGTGTCGAGGTTAAGCGCGGCGTTGAGTTCTGCCACTCAACACGCAATGTCTCCAGAATTCGGCAGAAAATGGGGAACGGAGTGTTTTAACACCAGGTTCCCTCTGCCTACCCTGGTGTGCGGGATACAGCGTGAAGCTGATTTGATATATATATTTATACGATACTAAACCACAAACGAACATTTTCTTGTCCATTTGTCTTTCTGTTCGTCCGAGGGTAATTACTGATCTTATTGTTACGGGACTTTCACTGCAAGATTCCCCACGCGAGTACCTACCGCCATGGCAGATGTAAAATAACAAAATATTTTTCAGACAGCACAACGTTTAATTCTCATACATCATACATACATCTCGTTTTTTTGACACTATATTGCTTCGGTCTACACGTGTTAAAGCGTTAATTAAATAACTTTTTCAATTTATCCTACTTAATTTTAAAAGGTGAAAGTTCGTAAAGATGGATGTTTGTTTCACTTTAACTCAAAAACTACTGAACGGGTTGAGATGAAACTTTGCGATAATATAGCTTACATATCAGAATAACACATGAGCTATAATTTATATAAATATTTTATATAATTTAATATAACAATACAATTAAGCGGGCGAAGCCGTGTGTTTGTCACTAGTATGTATGTATATAAAGATTAAGGTTTAAACAACCAAGTTTATATGGAAGTATTTACAGGCGGGTGAACAAAATAAGAATTAATTGGCCTTGTGTCTTCCGCTTGGAAAATAGCACTATATAACGTTTCTGTCCTAACGAAAATGCGGAAGTTAATTTATTTTTTTATTTTCAGCCAACACTACTGATTTGGGTGTCCTCGACCCTTCACTGTATAAAGCAGACTGTTTAGTTGAAGATCAGCTATGGCCCGAGGGACATGTGGTAATATATTTTTAATTTAATTTTAAATTAATTATTTATTGTATATTTCGTAGCAGCACCAACATCATTTTAAAGTTATTGACCAGCTTCACGCAGTATCCCACTGCTATATCATATTTTATGACAATATATTAATATTATTACATATTCTTCTAATCTAATAGTCCATATAAATTACCTACACGAAAATTTTAACTAAATAAAAAAACAAATAAATCAGCTTCCTGAGAGAGAGGGAACCTAATGTTAAAACACTCCGTTCCCTACTTTCTGCCGAATTCTGGAGACATTGCGTGTTGAGTGGCGGAACTCAACGCCGCGCTTTGCCTCGAGACCAAAGCGAAGAAATGGAAATATAAATTTAAGTAAATATTTCATCTCCTCGAGTGGGGATCAAAACCACAACCAGTCGGTTTTACAGTCACACTTTGTACCCCTGCGCCAAGACTGGCCTCGAAATTTTAACTATTACATGAATTTCCACGTATATATATCAATCATTATAATTAATTAGGCGAAAGAGACTGCTTTAATCTTGTATATTTCAGGGCCATTAAGCAAAATTTCTATGAATATTTATAAATAAAATTCGGAGTGAATTATAGAAATTCAAGAATTCTTGTTTCTTATCAAATTCTTAATAATCTTAGAATAACTGTGGCTCAGTGTTATTGCTTTATAAATTAAAGATTTTTTTAAACTAAAAATAAAGAATTTTTTACTGTTTCAATATAAGATATTTTATGTATAACGTTCGTCCCGCCACTCAACACACAATGCCTGAAAAATTCGGTGGAAAGTGGGGAATGGAATGTCTTAACACTAAGTTCCCCCTGCCTACCCTGATATGTGCAGGATACAGCGTTAATCTAATAAAAAAAATCTAAATAAGGAAGATATTTGTAGCTAAACCGTCAATTCATTTCATTTATTATTTTAGTCTTTTACAAATATATTCATTATGTCAATTTATAAAAGAAATTTAAGAATTTGGATTCGATTCCCACTGGTGGAAATACGTGTAATAATATAATAGAAAAGAAAATATTAAAATATTTTATTTTCTTCTAAAATATTATATAATATGTGCGGCATATATCGTAAAACTTCAAAAAAGAAATAATAAGAACTTGAAGGCACTAAAACATAAAGCTTCCAAGGGGACTACATTCGTTACGTGATAACAAAATCAATTACAAACATGCATTTTAATTGACGTCGTCGTAGTGCCAGCTCCTGTCTGTATATGCGATGGGCGTGGGTTCGACTCCACTAATGCTTGTTTACAAATTCTTTTCAATTTCTCGTTTATTACGTTGTCGCTCACGTTTTTACGTACGTAATATCTTTGAAAATAGGCGAAAAGTGGAGAATATCGTATATGCACAATTTTTCCTTACCTATTATTCACTATGTAGAACTATAAATATATCAACTATTTTAATATTTTTAGTTCTGTTTTGGTTACTGTAAAATATATTTTAAAACAGAAATATAAAATTTTATTCCTATTTCCCTAGGGTCGGGTCTGGTTTACATTGAAATATGAGTCAGGGACTGAAAGGCTGCAAGTGCATATAATAAAGGTGAAGCATTTGCCATCACGCACGCCCGCCCAGGCTAATGCATGTGATCCATATATCAAGTAAGTAAAAGAAATAGGCAAAAGAAAATGTTTTAGGAATAAATTTTACTAAATAAAGATGTACATGAAAGATACAATAAAAAAATATATATCTCCTGAAATTTGTATTGATCAGTTTTTTTAGCTTCACGCTGTATCCCGCACACAGCAGGGTACGCAGAGAGAACTTAGTTTTAAGACACTCCGTTCCTCATTTTCCGACGAATTCGGAAGGCAATGTGTTGAGTGGCGGACCACTACGCCGCGCTTTGCCTTGACATAAAAGCGAAGAAATGAAAATATAAATTTAAATAAATATTTCATTTCCTCGAGTGGGAATTGACCCTTCAACCAGTCGCGTTAACAGTCACACATTTGTATCCCTGCGCCACGACTGGCCTAAAATCATAAAATACTTAAGTAATAAATATTATGTAAGTACATCAAAGTTACAATTACAATTATAAACCGAAATTTCTAATATTATATTCTAATATACTGTAGTCAGTCAGATATTTAAGTTAACTATTCATATTAATCAATAAACTATCCGTATTAACATAAACAAAGACGTGTTAAATTAGATGCCAAGTATATTTATTCTAACAATACAACAGCATACAACAAACAGCAAAAGTTTCACACCTACCAACAATTCTAATGAAGTTATATCTATTCAGAGTTAACAAATATGTATAAAATAGTCAGTTCTAAAAATTTCAACCATTTTTCAATTTAAAACACTACTTAAACTTACTGAAATCATTTCTCTACTTCATTTATATTTCAACACGAACTGGTGAGTGGAATTGTTATTTAATTCGTGCACAGAAACGTGATAGTATTACGTATGTAGGTAATTTCGAATCCATTTTCTACAAATAGACTGAGGCTTTAATCACTTAAATTTCTGTAATGAAATGCAAACAGACGGTCTTATATCAAAGTGATATTTTAATAAAAGTGAGATGCAGTAGCACAAAATGTGGCTATAAACGCGACAGGTTGTGGGTTCGATTCCGACTCGAGGAAAACAAACATTTAATACTTTCATTTTTTCCTTCTGGTGTCGAGGCAATGCCTGCAGAATTCGGCGGAAAGTAGGGAGCGGTGCTACATGCTGGATACAGCGTGGAGCTGAAAAAAAGAGAATTTGGATTTAGAATAACCTTTCCACCTAAGTACTGATACAAATGATATATATAAATACGATACCAACGATAGTAACGCTACATCGTGGTGCAGATGAAAATTGTACTGACATGCATTGGATGTGGGTTCGATTCGGATAACCAACCAATATATAGTGTATATATTATCTTTAAAGTAATCAATTGAGGCAAAGCGCGGCGTTGAGTTCCGCCACTCAACACGTAATGCCTCCAGATTTCAGCGGAAAATGTGGAACGGAATGTTTTAACGCTAGGTTCCCTCTACCCTACCCTTCTGTGTGCGGAATACAGCGTGAAGCTAGTTTTTTTGTGGATGGAGGGAAAAAAATCATTTAAAAAAAAATACTAACGCTGTAAAACATTTAACACCTCCTTGAAATATTTACTATTGTTATTATGATTTAACTCAAAGGCAGTAATAAAATAACCAAAATAAAAAAATATCTTTCCTTGTTTAATATTTTGAATTTTATGTGAGGTTTAATTAAGACAGGACAAGACTTTAATTTCTTTATTAACTAGTATGGTTTATTAGGCGCTAATTTAATATAATTTATACTTTTTTTATTAAAGTATTATTTTAGCGACCTCCGCAATCCCAGCAAGATTTTTAATCCCATGGACAACTGAGTTTGTCACACATTAGTATAATCGGTAATTTTACAAGTGAATTATACATAAAAAATAAACTAACTAAAGTAAAAACTAACCAGAACAAGTTTATTTATTATATAAAAAATAACACTACAATATACAAGAAATGAGAATAAAAATTGCACATCATGGAAAAACACGTTAAGCCTCTTCATCATAACAACACAAAGAACCACAGAATAAAATAGTAGTAGCTATTTTAAAATATTTTTCTTCCTTACTAATCCCTCAGGACTCAAGTACTCACAAGCTTTATCGTTCAAACGAAGAAATTCAAATTTAAATAATAAAACAGGTTATAAAATGTGCACCTACAAAAGAACTATAAAATTGATGCCTCGTCTACGACAGTATAATTGCCAATATAAACTTGCAAGTTGATGTAATTAATTTTGCCAGTAAATTAATTTTTAAATGTCAAAGATAATAATCTATTTGTAAATAAAATAAATCAGCTTCACGCTGTATCCCGCACACAGCAGGGTAGGCAGAAGGAACCTAGTGTTAAGACGCTCCGCTCCCCACTTTCCGCCGAGATCTGGAGGCATTTCGTGTAGAGTGACGGAACTCAACGCCACGCTTTGCCTCGACATCAGAGCGAAGAAATCAAAATATAAATGTAATTAAATATTTAATTTCCTCGAATGGGAATCGAACCGTCTACCAGTTGATTTTACAGTTACACTTTGCGCCACGACTGACCTCAATCTATTTGTATAGTTCAATATATATTATAGACTTGTTTTACAAAGTAAATAAAAACCATACAACCCTATAGCAGCACCGTTCAGTACACAAAGAATCCTGAAAATCAATTTTTCAGCTTTGTTCGCCAGCCACAGTGGAATATTGTGTTTTATCGGCGTCTGTTCCATGTACAGCGGGTCTTTGCTATATTTACCTTTGAATTTATGTAACAGAATCCAACTGATGCCCGATGAAAGGCGAGTGCTCCAAACCAAACAAAAGAAGAAAACGTGCAACCCTTTCTACGACGAGACTTTTGTTTACCAAGTGAGTGTTCGTAAACTACTTAATTATGTTTAATAATAAAATGTGCTAGCTAATATTTATTCCTTTTTATAAATTCTTTTTAGCATTTTCAAATGTTGAATTTCTAAGTTTTAGTTCGTTAGTACGAAATGTAAATATTAATATTGAAATTTTTAGTGTTTCTACTGAGGCCAGTCGTGGAACAAGGGCACATAGTGTGATTGTAACGCGGCTGGTTGTGGGTTCTATCCCCACTCAAGCTAATGGAATATTTACTTAAATTTTCATTTTTTCGCTCTGGTGTTGGGACAAAACACGGCGTTGAGTTCCGTCAATCATCACGCAATGCCTTCAGAATTCGGCGGAAAATAGGGATCGGATTGTCTTAACACAAGTTTCCCTCTGCATATCCTGCTGTGTGCGGGATACAGCGTGAAGCTGATTTTTTATGCCCACAGTTTTTAGATAGTATTAGTAACTTAATAATAAAAATAACTTTCTGTTTGATAAAAAATATTATTGCAAATAAATATGTGTATTTATTTTCGACTTACTTTAAATTTTAATGAGAAAATTTCATAAGAAAAGATTTGCTTATTTTCAACATACATTATATATTAAAGTATAAAAACAATAATAAATGTTTACACAAAACATTATATAGGAATTAAATCAAAATTAAATAAAAATTAAATCAGCTGCACTTGTATCCCGCTGTATCACGCTGTATACAGCAGGGTACGCAGAGATAACCTAGTGTTAAAACACTCCATTCTCCACTTTACGCTGAATTTTGAAAGGATTGCGTGCTGAGTTGCGGAACTCAACACCGCTCTTTGTCGACACCAGAGCCAAGGAATAGAAATATAAATTTAAATAAATATTATATTTACTCGAGTGGGAATCGAACCCACAGACGTCGCATTACAGTCACACCCTTGTGCCTCAGGGCCACGACGGGTTCATATAGACTTCGATTTTTTCAATATAGGGTGAGGTGCCAAGGCACTCCCTTCCTCATTTTCCACCCGAATTCGAGATATCATGTGCTAAGTACCGCCACTTAACTATTGAAGAGAGATTCTAAGAACTTTTTTGATCTATTACTTTTAATTAAAATAATAATATCTTGCAGTTAGGTTTTTGTATATGGTAATATTTCATTTAAATTTGATGTCAGCTTGCCTTCTTCTGTTATTAACTAATACCGTTTTATTGTTTTTCGTTGTCTCGATTTTAAAGAATGTTAACTAATATCTCTGTATTATTTTTATTACAAGAAAATTACTTAATATTAAATAAAGTCTTTGTTTACTTTAAAGTAATGGTTACTTTTCCCACCTAATTGCTTATTTGTCAAAAACTATTACCGGATTATATAGCACAGATAAATTATGACAAATATGTAGTTCGGATTCTTATAACATAGAATATTGGTTCTTTATTTTATTGCTAATAATGTTTTGGTTTTATTATTATTATATTTTTTTTTAAGTAAGTGGAATTATATACTTCTTTTGTTCATTATATTTGGGTTACAGGTTACTTTTGTTTTTGTTTAATTCTCATGATGTCTAAATGTATCATGTTTTACGACATTGTTGTTTTTAATACTCATTTAAAACTATTTAAGGTTTTTTGTAATATTACAGATATACTATTATTATTATTAAACGATTTTTTATTTATATATTTTTATTGTTAATTAAGTTTTGTAGTTTATTTTTGTTTTAAAAGTGTTTTTTTTTATTGTACATTTCTTTCTTGCAACTAGCGGGTGTGTTCTATTAACTTCTCACGATACTAGTAATAATTCCTTTCTTTCCCAATCTTCAATTTTCAAAGGCACTGACACCAACGAAAGTTTCCATAGCATCCCACCACTTTATGAAATTGTTAATTCATATTTCTCAGATGTCCCTAAAAATTTTAACGTAATTCATATTAACGCTCAAAGTATTCCAGCACATTATCCTGATGTTTTATCATCATTCACAAGTAAAAACAAACATGCAATTTTAGTATCTGATGGCTAAAACCATGCTTATAGTCCACATCCTACTCACTGCCTGGATTTCATTTGATTAGATTATCCTATTGGACGAATTGGTGTAGGTGTAGCAATTTACCCGCGTACTCATATACCTCATTTAATTTTGAATGCATCACAAACAATGGGCAGCGCACATGCTGAACACCTATTTATTAGAGTAATTTTAAAACATACAAAACTTCTACTTGGGTTATTTTATAGTCCAAATTTTACTGTCGATTACTTCTCGTCACTTGAAGTCATGGTGGATCAATTTATGCCCTCTTATGAGCATATTTTGATAATGGGAGATTTTAATACCTGTATTCTTAAAACGACTAGAAAGTGTGTCGGTTGCAATGTTTAATAAGTGATGCTAAATTAAATATTTTACTATCAGCCCCAACTCATCACTTTCCACATAGTAAATCTATTCTTAATTTAATTGTATCTTCCAAAGATCATGTTATGAGGCATGGCCAGAGTCCTGCGCTATCGTTCTCCTATCATGATCTTCTCTATATATTGTACAAAGTTAACCCTCCCAAAGCAAAATCAAAGACTGTTCTCCAGCGTAACTTTGAAGGTTTGGATTTGGAGCGCTTATACGTAGATGCCAGTATAATCGACTGGTCTGTAATAGATGATGAACATACAGTTGATGAACAAGTAGATATTTTTAACTCACTTCTAATAATGCTCTACGATACCCATTCTCTAGTCAAATCAGGAAGAAATATTTCCCTGCACCTTGTCTTACTGCAGATATTAAAAAAGTTCAAATAAAAAAAGAACCGTGCTAAATCTAAATATGTTTCTGATGCAAATTCCTCTTCACTCTTCAACCTTTTTCTTTTACTATTAAAGCTGCTTGTCTATAGAATTCTTTAGCTATCGACATCAGATGTGCCAAAAGCCCACATAACTTGTTTTCACAACAACTCCAAGATCCAAAGGAAGAGATCGCTTGTTGTACTTTTTTTATTGTTATTTTTAAGTTTGTAAGTTGCTTTTTTTTTAAATGTGCAATAAAGAATATTTATTTATTATTTATTAAATTTTTCCCGACTGCTAAGGAAGGGTTATGTTTTTCGCGCGTATCTTGTATGTATGTAATATTCTTTATTACCTCATATCTCCAAAACCGCTGAACGGATTTACATAATTGAGGTATCATTAGATTCGTATTAGCAGCCCAAGTGTTCTTAGATAGGTGACGTTAAATAAAAACAATCACGGAGGCTGTGGGACGCCATTGGACTTAGTAAAAAAAATTTTTTTCGTTTCGAATACTACAATATGGGTATCAAATTCAAGAACTCAATTTCAGGATTTCAAAAAAGTATATCATGATTATCATTACCATAATGAATCCTAAAAAAAATTGAAAAATAAAAAAATATTTGTAAAAACAAAAACCCCGACTGCATAAAACTAAAAAGAAAATAAACAAGCTCAATAGTTTATTAGGATTAACAGTCGGGACCTCTTTAAATTATGCGAGGTTCCTGGTAAAGATTTTATTGATTGAAGAATTACTTATAGGTCCCGACTGTTAATCCTAATAAACTATTGAGCTTGTTTATTTTCTTTTTAGTTTTATGCAGTCGGGGTTTTTGGTTTTACAAATATTTTTTTATTATTTTTTTTTTCGTCTTCATCTTTTCAAGGCAACGTACAGTAGGCGTAAAACAAAGTAATAAATAGTACGTAGTGGCCATTTTAACATTGTATAAAACTATTATCGTGATCGGTGAAGCATGTTTTAATTAAAATTGATGTACAATAGCTTCATAGTTTGACCTACTTGTGAAGTGTTCTGAAATATATTATTAAATTGGAGTTTTGAACTTTTTAAAAATTTTTTAAAAACGAAATACAATTAAAAATATTTAAATTAAATATTTCCTCATTTTTGTATAATAAAAAACAAAGAATATAAATAAGTTACCCTTATCATTTCCCAAGCTTTCGAAAGATAACGCTCTTTAAACTATTTTTAAATGAGAATAACTACAATCCAAATTATTTATAAAACTATGTAATAAAATCACAATTTTATCACCTTTACTAAAGAATTTTAATACTCTAAAGCCGTTTCTAACGATGCGTGACTCTGGAAAATCCTGCAATAACTTTCAAAGAAAACTGAAGCTACTTTAGCCTCTTTTCAAAGTGTTTATTGTTTCACAAGGAATTTTCAACTCAAGACGTTCTAATTAAGTTATTATTTCCGTCAAGTTTCTTGTTGATTTAAAGCTACAAAATTCAACAAGAATAAAAAACCACTGAGTTTTATATATTTTTCACGTTACATTGTATAAGAGATATTCAGACAGAGATAACCTGGGAACCTAGTGCTAAGAAAGGCCATTCCCGAAGTTCTCGAGGCATTCCGTGTTATGTGGCGTAACTCAACGCCGCTCTTTGACTCGACCAGATCGAGGATATGAAAATATTAAACATTTCTAACCCACTGCCGTCGCGTTTACAGTCGCACGGTTGTGCTCTTGCGCCACGACGGCGTCACGAATCGTCACTGATCTCACTCTTTTATATTTTTTTAAAATATATGAATAAATTAATAATTTTAGCAAAAACTTTTATATTACATAATTGTATGCATAATTGTGTAGAAATTAAAAATATATTAATTATATTCAGATATATTTATTACTTTTCTACATAATCAACGAAAATTTTACTATAATAAATGAAAACGAAATGTCTAATTTCTAAATGCTAAAAGATATTATAATGGCAAATCAGCTTGGAAAGCTTAGCTTAATTAAAGAGAAATTCAAATTGTCTGCAAATACCAAATTTTATGCAATTAAATTAACAAAAATAAAATTAAATTAGAAAAGTGCCTCTATAAATTTTACTTTACTATTTTCTTAATTATAAAAAGGAGCAAGTACTTTACGAAAATTGGCAATATTTTGTTTAAGAACAAGAAAATATTGCCAATTTTAGTATGTTATTGTTGAACCGATATTATTGTTGAACTGTAACTTTTGTCATTTTTTCTTTTGAAAAATTATAAAATATCATTTTATATCATCAGTTGGTCGTATACAATAAATATCAAATGAGTCTAGTAATTCGAGTCACTCTGAACAGTTAGTCTTTTTATATCCTTTTAAATAACTCTACTTTAATCTATTATGTTTAAATCAGTTTCACGCTGTATTCCGCACACAGCAGGGTAGGCAGAAGGACCTAGTGTTAAGACACTCCGTTCCCGTCTTTCCGCCGAATTCTGAAGGCATTGCGGGCTGTGTCCCGGAACTCAACGCCACGCTTTGCCTCGACACCAGAGCGAAGAAATGAAAATATAAATGTAAATAAATATTTCACTTCCTCGAGTGGGGATCGAACCCACAACCAGTCGATTTTACAGTCACACTTTGTGCCTCTGCGCCACGATCGGCCTTAAATTATGTTTATTTTATACATATAAATCTACTAAAAACTCAATTTAATGAATGCCTTAAAAAGGGCCCAATATCAAAGCATATTTTTGTAACAGTATTTATTGACTTTTATTAACAGATTCCCCCCGGAAAGTTGGAGCATCTCACTTTGAAGTTATCTGTCCTCGACACGGGTAGGGTTGGCAAAAACAAACAGCTTATCGGCCACATAATTCTGCCGCTTAGCGAGTTGGAGGGAGTGGCCCCCGATGAGGAGCCACAACTCTACAAATTGGATATTGAAAAGGTAAATAAAAAATATTTTATAATTTTAAATGATAAAAAATTGAGATTTTATATATATTTTTGGTGTTAAAGTAAACGTAAGATAATAATAGATATAGTAATAATATTTATCCATTCCTTTATTTCCAAAAAATATCATTTGTATGACTCATTAACCCATGAAACAAATATTATATTCTTCAAAGTAAATATCGAACCTAAAACCATATTTTTCAGCCAGACGAACGCCATCACCAATTGCGCCATAAACTATCGTACTTTACTTTATATCTCTTTATATTTTTATTATATTATTACAATTTAAATAACTTATAATGACATCTTAAAAAAATCATGACTCAATTATCTTTTCTTTATAGTCATTTAACACTCTACGATTTGCAAATTTATTACTCTTGACAGTATTTAAGTACTTACTTTCTTTAATGTTCGTACTTTCCATCAAACTTTACAATGCCAATATAACCTCCATGATTCCAGTAATTAAAAAAAAATCAGCTTCATGCTGTATCTGGCACGCAGCAGGGGAGGCAGAGGGAACCTAATGTTAAGACACTCTGTTCCCCACTTTCTGCCGGATTCTGAAGGCATTGCGTGTTGAGTGGCAGAACTCAACGCCGCGCTTTGCCTCGACACCAGAGCAAAAAAAATGAATAAATTTAAGTAAATATTTTATCTCCTCGAGTGGGAGTCGAACCTACAACCAGTCGATTTTACAGTCACACTTTGTGCCGCTGCGCCACGACTGGCCTCAATTCCACTAAGTACTTGATTAAATATTGGCTACAAACTTGGATTATAGGCAATTGTCCTTGTTTTCAATATGGAAGACTCGAAACGAAACTCATTCGATGCGTGAAACTAATATTTGATTTTACTTCAGTTTTCGTGTTACGGCCACTGACCTCACTGTTCCCGGGGGATGTTTACCCGAATGTTGGAAACCGTCCCTTATTTATATTTGAATGCTTGCTATTTATCAACAACAAATATATTTGTAATAAATTGATATAAATTACTTAGGGTTGGTTCAAAGCTTAACTTTGTCTCTTTGTATTTTTTTTTGTTGTTGTTTTTTTTTGTTCCTTGAATTTTACCAATATTTACGATAGGCTGTACGAATTGAGTTATTAATCATTGTCTTTTAACATATTTTAAATGTTATAAAGACGTGAAGTGTGACTGTAAAACCGACTGGTTATGGGTTCGATCCCCACTCGAGGAGATGAAATATTTACTTAAATTTATAATTCCATTTCTTCGCTCTGGTGGCTAGGCAAAGTGCGGCGTTGAGTTCTGCCACTCAATACTCAATGCCTACAGAATCCGGTAGAAAGTGGGGAACGGAGTGTTTTAGAACTAGGTTCTCTCTGCCTACCCTGCTGTGTGCGGGATACAGCGTGATGCTGATTGATTTTTTTTAAGTATTATTTCAGGCGAAGGATAGAAAAATGTCTTAGAAAACGTATGATATATTAATAAATATAAATAAAATAGTAAAAAGCTTGTAAGAATTTTCGAATCAACTTAAAATGTTAACTGATTGATTCCAACTCAGTACTTTGTAACATAATTATTCTATTTTAAAATTCCCCAAGTAGGATGCAAATTGAACACTATAACGTGAAGCCAGTCGTAGCACAGGAGCACAAAGTGTGACTGTGATCCCGACTGGTTGCGGGTTCGATCCCCATACGAGGAAATGTTTTTTTTATTTAAATGTAATTTTTCATTTGTTCGCTCTGACGTCGAAGTAAAACACGGCGTTGAGTTCCGCCACTCAACACACAATGTCTATGTGGCACTAGGTTCCCTCTGCCTAACTTGGTATGACGCTAAAAAAACAATTACTATTTTCTTCTATATCTGTTATGAAGTCGTCCATTGCATGTAATAAATCATATATAACTGACTGTTAAATATTTATGACAGGAAGTACAGGATCCGACATCAGATTTGGGTGAAATTCAGGTTTCGCTGCTATATAATGAAAATTTGCATCGACTCACTGTGACAGTGATTGAAGCGCGAGGATTAAAGGTATTATATTTTTCTGCCACTTTTTTTTGTAAATGTTAAAAAAATCTTTTATTTTATAAATTTGTAATTTTAGATTTTTTTTAATCTTAATTTTTTAAAGGAAACATATATAAAAGACGTAATAGGGTCATAATTTTTCAAATTACTGACTAATACTTATACTGATACATTAGAATTTACTTACGAATAATAATAATTATTATTTTACAAACTTTTAGTGACTTTAATGTAAAGATTTTACGTAAATTTGTAAAGTTAAATTTATTGATATAAGGCTTATAATTTGTTTAATATTGTAACATTAAATATTGTTTTGTTCCAATAATTTTTGTGCAATCTGCTAACGTAATTTTACATGATAATGTCACCGTAATGTGAACGGGCTTATCATTCATCAAACGGTTTATGAGCTATAAGAGCCATATTTAAGTATAATATTTTATTTGAAATTCTCTCTACATAAAATCATGACAATTGATTACAATGGATTGTTATAAAAATCATAATTATATATATGTCAGGAATTATGGATTTATATGTTAATAATTGTAGATACTTCAAAAATTAAAACATTTATGTACAGTATAAATTCAAATTCAAAATATGATTTATTCAAATAGATCATTGTAATTACTCAATACATTACATTGTAATTGTAAATACTTTCTTCAAATGAACATATAAAAAAAATCTACCACCGGCTCGGAAGGCAGTTCTGCTGAGAAGAGTCGGGAAGAAACTCAACAGTTGCTCTTTTCAATATCAACGGTATAATTTTATTATTACATAAACTGGCTATCCCGCATGACATTCAATTCCATACATATTTATCCTGTGAATATTCTTGAACAGTGTAAAAAGTTTTACTTGTTAGTATTCTTTTTAAAGTTACTTTAAATTGTTGTAGTCATGTAGCGGTAAACTTAGAAAACATTGCATAATTTTATTATATACACGTATACTCAGACCCAAAGATTTATTAACTTTTTGAAGGTGAAAACTTTTCGTAACAAGCTTTATTTCTCGGTCCTATCGTATGTCTCTCCTACTTTTACTATGACATTGTATATGTTGTTGGACAAACAGAATATTGTAGTATACAAATTGCGAAGCAACTGTAATGCATCTTTAAAAACATTTCGCAGAGAAACTCGAGCTCTTAGGTTATAAATAGATCTCACGGCTCTTTTTGACATAAATAGGTTTTAAAAGCGAATAAGAATTTCGATGTAGCTTGATGAGAACGTATGGCTTAGTGGTCAGAGTGCTTGGACGGTTTCCAAGATACGTGGGTTCAAATCCCGCTACGTTTAATCAATTTTTATACGTTTTCTAAAAAACAAAGATCAGTCTGTAGTTTCCAGGGTCAAATCTATCTCCACTTTTGTAAAGCGGCATGCACTATTATGCTATGTATTTCGTTAAGTCAGGAAACGTTCCGGAATCCTAAACAATTCTTAAAAATTAAAGCAATATAAGTAGCAATATTAGGTAAGCAAGCACTTTAACAGACATGTCCCATAAGTCAAAAGTTTTCTTCAAATTAAGGCTTTTGAAAGTTTTGACAATTTCATTTGGTGATACTTTCTTAAGCAAAAAATATTGTCTACAATTATTTACATAGTTTTTTAGTATTAATACTGCTTCCGAAGGAGATGGTGTCAGTAAACGTGTTACTTAATAGATATTAGAACCAAATATTAGACCCAAGATTTATGATATTATCTTCAACATAGATACTTCATATTTTATCGGTTATCATACCAAAACAAAACCATAAAACATACATATTTCCTTAGCTGGATCCATCATCAGCACGCCGCGAAGTGGTAGCCCGCGTGACCCAAGAGCGCGCTTGCCGAGGCGTGCGCGCGCGCCGCACCGCCGCCGTCGACGTCACAGAAGAAGGGGCGGCGCTGGTCTCCGAATGCTTCCACTTTAGACTGCGAGCTGATGAGCTGCACACAACCAGCGTCACTGTGCAAGTACTGCAACCACACTCCGTGTATGCCAAAGGTATTGTTGCTGTTTTTTTTTTGGGATAGCTATAAATTTTAAAAATTAAAAATATTACCCTTAATGTGTTAAAAAGATTATAAATATTAGTTAATTATTAAGTCATAGCGCAAGGGCACAAGCGTACGACTGTAAATGCGACGGGTTTTATGTGTGATTCCCACTTGAGGAAATTAAATATTTAATATTTTCGCAGCGTTTCTCTGCCTAGCCTGTTACATTTGGGATACATCGTGAAACTAAGAAAAAAAAATCTGTTATAATATTAATCAATTTCAATATAACTCTTATCTATGTATATAGTAATATATGTATCTAACTTTTGGTATGTTGGGAAACTTATAAGTGTTTTATAAGGTATATATACTAAATATTTTGTTTTTTTATGATTATGCAAGAAGAACTTATACCTACATAGTCAGAGTTTGTGCCGTGTGATCCCGGCCTAGAATAGGTTCATCCTGGTTCTGGTGGTGTCGTAAGAGGCGACTAAAGTACGTGTGGTAGAGTCACGTCGCCAGCAATGGCAACACGCATGGGCAGACTCGACCGGATCATTACCACCCCCGGCATTTAAAAGCGGCGTTAAGTAGTGGCTTTATGCCACTGCGTTTCGCAATACCGGGCTCCACTGGTGTTGCACGGGGTCGTGGGCGGCTCGTTTGCCATGTCCTTTTCCATAAAAAAAAGGAATCTTTACGCCACACTTTGTTGCTTTGAGCGTCACATTGGGACTTTCGTCTGTAAGCCTGACAATCTGTTGATTCCAGCCCAGCCCTCATTAAATCAAGCTTCACGCTGTATCCCGCACACAGCAGGATAGGCAGAGGAAATGTAGTGTTAAGTAAAAGACACCGTTCTCCACTTTCTGCCGAATTCTGGAGGCATTGCGTCTTGAGTGGCAAAACTCAACGCCGCGCTTTGCCTCGACCGAAACCGTAAACCGTCTTGGAATCCGTCGTATGACTTAGCGGTCAGAACGCTTGGACGCCGTACAAGAGACGCGGGATCAAATCCCGCTATGTTAAAATTTTTATACGTTTTCTATATAGGTAAAATTAAATATAATTTCCTTAGACAAGTTTGCCTTATAAATACTCTTAAAAAATCATTCCACCAGACACGCTGTAGCTATTTATCTTGGGAACATTGAAAATATAAATCGATGAAACGTTTTTATCGGCAATATAAAAAAAATCAAATGTCAAAGCCGATTGAAATAATTCAATTCCATTCCTCAGATTCGTCTCCGCTTTTCATCTTTATTGAGACTAACATTATTATGTACATGAAACATATTATGACATTTGTAACAAAACTATTTGTACAAAATAGGTTTTATTTGATTTTTTTTTGGAATATATATGTGTGTGTGTGCGTGTGTGCATGCGTGCGCGTGCGTGCGCGTGTGTGTGTGTGTATGTGTGTCTGGTGTCTGATGCTTATTTTGTATTCGAAAGATAATTTAAGCACAGTGGATGTTAGCCTTGTCTGGTCAAAATCCGTCCAGCCATTGAACCTCACCAGCTGTCTTCCTGACTCATGTCAAGTTATATTGCAATATAAGTTGTCATTTGTTTAGTATTCCGTGGTCGAACGTTCTTTAAATTTGGTATACATGTATTAGCTCGAAAATCAAACAATAATATGGAAATCCTAACCTGATCGTACACCCAGGATCATCAGCAAAAGTACATATCTTGAATATACAGCAACCTTCTTCTTCTTCTAAAAAATTTTGCTTTGCAAAAAGTCTTGTTTGGACTCATTTTAAGCAGGACTAAATTTCAACTTTATCTGGGGTTGTGTAAATAAAAAAAAATATCTTGTTAATTTCGTATACATGTATTTTTGATCTAGGATCGTTTTCTTCTAATATAACACCAACTTAACAAAATATAATTAAAATATTAAATACATAAAAAGAGAAAAATTTCTCACAATTTCAAAATTAGTAATTAATAAATAGATTTAAGGTACACCCACTGTGTAGTCATGTATGCGATATATGTGGTAATCCAACAAATATATAGAATTCATCCCTTGTAAATGTGTAGTGAAGTGAAACCCAACTATGGACTAAATTATTTCAAGACAGGTTAAACTACATTTCAATATGAACCTTCTTTCATCGTTGATTAGACACGTTTGTCAAAGGGCTTATAGAGTTTCATATTATAGTATCCAATTTCCATAATTATAGTACTTAAGTTAATAAAATTATGCAAAATTATAAGGTATAATCTATCTTATACTACTAATATTATAAAGCTGAATGTTTGAGAGGATGGATGTATGTTTCACTTTTACGCGAAAACTACTGAACGGATTCAGATGAAACTTTACGGTAAAAGATTATTAGATCAGAAAAAGACGTACAATATAATTTATCTAAAGACTTTGTATAATTTTGTATAATAAAATAATAATTTTAAGCAGACGAAACCGCGTTTTAGTCGGTAGTATTATATAAAAAAAATAAAAATAACCTATTTTTAGTGATTGACACATTGATGAACTTATAGCATGTTTTTGTAAAGAAAGATTATTTAAATTTTTTTATACTTATGATCCGATAATAAATAGACAAGTCATCGCAATTATAGTAAAATTATAAAGCTATTACTATTACTATTGAAGACAGTCTAGGCACATGGGCACAAAGTGTGACTGTAAACGCGTCTAATTGTGGGTTCGATCCCCATTCGACGAAATTAAACAATTATTTATTTATTTTTTCATTTCTTCGCGCTGGTGTCGATGCAAAGCGCGGCGTTGAGTCCCGTTACCCAACACGCAACGCCTCCAGAATTCGACGAAAAGTGGGAAACGGAGCATCTGAACAGTAGGTTCCTCCTGCATACCCTGCTGTATGCGAAATACAGCGTGAAGCTGATTTAACATACTATATTATAATAAACATCATCCAATATTAATTACACAATATTGTTTGTATATGACGTTCTATTAATTCAAAACATCAGTTTACTATAAATTTAATGTAAACACGTGAAATTTGAATACTATCACTATATATTCAATATATTATACTGTCAACACGTTTATATCAGAATATTGAATCAAATTTGGTGCCGAAACACAGTTGTTAGTCGAACAATCAATTGTTTTAGATATGAATACTGTGTCAAACTGCTATTTCAAGAACATTGTCACTATCTTGCTATGTTTGTCGTTTGTTTCCTATATCTTTGTATTAAACACGTCAATTGGAATTATTGACGTTTGAATACCTTCCAATAGATTGCCAGTAACGATTTTTAATATTTGTCACTGTAAAATCAAATAAAATAAATCAGTTTCACGCTGTATCCCGCACACAGCCGGGTAGGCATAAAAAATCTATTGTTAAGACACTCCGATCCGAATTTTCTGCTGATTTTTTCGAGGTATAGTATGTTAGATGGCGCAACTCAACGATGAGCTTTTGCCTTGGTACCAGATCAAAGAAATGAAAATATGAATAAATAATAATTCATTACCTCGAGTGGGATAGAACCCACAACCGTCGCGTTACAATCACACACCTGTGCCCCTGAGCCGCAACGGCCTTAAGTTTCTACGAACGATTTCTCTCTTTGAGCAGAAATTTGATAATATTTTACTCGAATATCCTCTTTTCTTACATCTTCCTCTTGTCTATACGTTATGAGAACAATATTGAGATGTCGATTGTGTCTTCGCTTTTATTCAATCTTCACCGTCGAGAATAGCAAATTAGTATACAATATAACGCTTCAGAGATACATTATTCATAAAAGAATACAATATTGAACAGGTGAATATTTTCAGATCTTGTTTTTTTATTTAAATGGTATATATGTATTTTGACTTAAAAATATATACATAATTTATTGATAAAAATAAATTTAATATACTCAGTAACGACGGAGAACGAAATATTTTGACACTAGACTATCTGCTTACTGTGTTTCAATAAGTAATATGAGTGACTTCTATTTCAATAATGAAACTTTATCGTTCATACAAACTAAAAATCCTCTATGCCTTATTTCTCTAATACACTCTTATTAGACCCGTTATGGTACATAAGTACTAGAATAGAAAGAAATGAATAATAAATATAAAGTATAATGTAAGTATATTGTAATAAATGTATACTAAAATAACAAATAATGTATTAAGTATTATAAATAAATCAGCTTCACGCTGTATGCCGCACATTGCAGAGTAGGCAGAGGGAACCCAGTGTTAAGACACTCCGTTTTCCCACTTTCCGCCAAGATCTGAAGGCATTGCGTGTTGAGTGTGGGAACTCAACGCCGCACTTTGCCTCGACATCAGAGAGAAGAAATGAAAATATAAATGTAAATAAATATTTCATTTCCTCGAGTGGGAATCGAACCAATAACCAGTCGATTTTACAGTCCCACTTTGTGCCGCTGCATCACGACTTTCCTGAATAACTATATAAAATAACTATTATAAAATATGGTTTTTAAACTACTGATAAAAGAGCGTGCCAGCTTCATGAAGATTAACAACACAAGTTAATACATAAGGTGGAAAAGTTTATGCGACGTATCTCTTTCTTGTAGAACAGTTTTCTTAAGTAAAGATTCTAGATATTTAATTCTTATAACGATAATTTTTGACACTTATTTTCCTAAGTGTGCAATAACACTTTAAAAATGTTTAAATAAGAGAATTTCTGATATTCAACGATTTCTAATTAAAAATATTATTTAAGGTTTTCATAAAATACTTATTTAATTAATCAAAAGGCGTGGCAAATTTTTCAAAAAAACAGTAAATATTTTTACTTTTTTCTAGCAGACTTCCTTTCTTTTTAGCTATTCTTTGTATCCCGCATGTAGCAGGGTAGGCAGAGAGAGCATAGTGTTAAGACACTCCGCTTTCTACTATCCGCAGTATTCTAGAGGCACTGCGTATTAGCGTAACTCAACACCGCGCTTTTGTTTCGACAGCAAGGCAAAGAAATGAAAATATAAAAAAAATTATTTCTTCTAGTAGGAATCAAATCCACAACCTATCGCGTTTACTGTGACACGCTTGTACCTCTAGGCCACGACTGATCTCAACCTTTACTTTAACTATAAGGAAATTATTATAATATATAAGGAAATTTTATCGTCCATATAAAACAAAATTGAAATCACTATGCTTCTGATATTTTATTTTTAACCATGCGTGTCACGTAACACGATGAATAACTCACTCACTTTACTAACTCAAGTAGGTCCCATGTGGCTACGAGCCTATGGCCTTTAACCTTCTCGTCCTCTCCGGAAATACGTTTATAAATAAATAACATGGTCTAAGAAATTGTGTCACTGGTTGCTGTTAGAAACAGGAAGTGTATTCATTTGTTATGCTTGGACTAGATTGTATAATATATATGAAAAGTTTTATTACCAGGACAGGCCAGTTGTGGCGCAGCGGCACAAAGTGTGATTATAAAACCGACTGGTTGTGGGTTCGATCCCCACTCGAGGAGATGAAATATTTACTTAAATTTATATTTCCGAATTCGACAGAAAGTGGGGAACGGAGTGGCTTAATACTAGGTTCCCTCTGTCTATCCTGCTATATGCGGGCAACAGAGTGAAGCTGAAAAAAATAGTGTATCAATTTTTTACTGATAAATGCGCGTTCATAAATATTAACAACACAAGTAGATACATAACGTGGAAAAAATATAATATTTAATGTGAAAAGTTTGTGAGACGTATCTTTTCCTTCTTAACAGTTTTCTAAAGTGTAGATTCCTAGATAGATTTCATTTTATAATGAGATTTTCTCACATTCACCATTTCTAATTGAAAATTCTTTTTACCTCAACTAAGATCTACAACAAAAGATTTTATTTATTTTATTAAAAGGCATTGCTTTCTAAAAGGGTGCCAAAATTACAATACTGCTCCTATATCAAACTTTTGTCTAATAAATATCTTACTAATATTATAAATGTCAAAGTTTATATGGATGAATTGATATTTGTTCCTTCATTCAAATACTGAACGGTTTTAGATGAAACTTTAAATAATATTCTAATTTCATTTATGAGAGAGAGAGATAAATATTTTGTACACTTTGCCTTTGGTAGATATAACAATAAATTTAAGGATTCGAAGCCGTGGACGCGTATTTAGCATATGTATTTATTATAGAAATTTTAACAAAACGTACGAGGCCAGCCGTGGTGAAGGAGCACAAAGTGTCATTGTAAACACGACGACAAAGCGCGGCGTTGAGTTCCGCCACTCAACACACGGCGTCTTAACACGAGGTTCCCTCTGCCTACCCTCATGTTTATGGGATACAGCGTATAACAAAAGGTAGCTCTATGAGAGCTACCTTTAACCTTTATCTACTCTCATAAAACTATACAATTTTTAACATGTACATTTTATTTATATTTAGTTTGTATTTATGTTAATCATTATCAATACAACATTTAATAGAAATGCTTTTTTTAAAATCATGTTTTTATTTAAGTATGCCTACTAATAAAAGATATGAATTAGAATTTACCCAGAATAATTATACACTTAGTTGTACTTGAAGAAAATGTTGTATCTTTAATAGGTGCTACATTTTGGGGAACTGAAATATTATCGTCCTGAAGAATCCATTATTTTTGATGTTAATATATTGAACATCGTCCATGTTAAGACGTAGACTATTTTTCATTTATTCATTTAACAAAATAGCATAAAATATGCAAGAAATTGTATAAAACAATATAAACTTCACGCTTTTTCCTGCTTAGTAAAGTAGTTGGGGAGGAACCTTGTCTCAATAAATGCCAATCACTTCACTCACTTTCTGTTCGCTTTATAGTTCTGTATTCCAAGAGAAAAAAAAATGAAATCCTTATTGAATTTCTTTGCTTCGTCAAGAACGCGTGGAAATCTACAGTCTCTTGGAACACAGAAAAAATTTAGCTTCTGAGTAAATCAAAAGACACGAACGTATATGCTCAGTTTTTGTCGCATATTGTATGAAATTCGCCGCTTAATTAAAAGCGTTTTAACGTTTCACGCCTGTTTACCATAGATTAAATAAAAGATACTCCTTCTCCTACTTTACTTTCAATGTTAATAAGCTTAAATGTTGTGTCAGTATTAAAGAGTAATAATTTAAAGAAGAATTCTTCTCAGTTTCTTTAAACAAATGAACCATTGCTAAAAATTGTGATGTTTTTCAAAGAAGTCTTCAGAAATGCAATGATGTATTGTACTATATTTTCTGAATCCATCTTCTGTTTGTATATCATCGAGAGTAGCGTTCACATCTTTTTTTTATTTATCTTTATCTAACGCTCTTAATAAATCGAATACAAAAATGTTAAGGATTAAATATGTGACGCATAATCGGTACAAGACGTGTAGGCCAGTGTTTAAAAAGCAGTTAGCAGGTTTAGGTCAAGCAAGTGACGTTATACCTACACTTTATATGAACTCATACCCTCGAGTGGGAAGCAAACCCACAACCGTTGCGTTACAGTCACACACTTGTGCCTCTGAGCCCAACTATCAAGGAACCTACACCCTAAATTTCATCCTTTTACGCCGCGTAGCTTCCGCTGTGCATTGTGTTCCAGTCGGGGTTAGAATATAAGATTAATAAAACGAAACGAACACTTGCACAAATGCAAAGCTCAGCTTAGACCTCGCGGACTTTATTTACCTGTATATTGTAAAAAGTACACAAAAATAATAATATATGTAAAAAATAGTACTAATTTATATTTACTTGCAACATTTTCAGGCTTAAATATGAATTGCAAATAATTATAAGAGCAAACTTAAGGAAATAATCTAATATCAGTTACTTAAGTATCCCTCGAGAACCACTTATTGCGGCGACCTAACGTACCTACCTCTACGCTCGAATACCTACTAATTTATATAATAATATACAAACATTTATTTTTAAATTAGCAACTTCTAAATCAAATTTAAATTTTCTGTATGCCGAAAAACCGAATTAAGTTATGAATATTTATATTTATAATCAAATATTATATTTTTTACATTTATATTTTCATTATCTTCGTTCTGGTGTCGAGGGGAAAGCGCGGCGTTGAGTTCCGACACTCAACACGCAATGCTTCGAGAAATTGGCGGAAAGTGGGGAACGGATAATAACTGAAATCAATTATTAAAATAGATTTTTAATAATATATAATACATTGAATAATTTTAATATATAGCATGTCATTAACCCATAAACGGAAGAATACAGAAATAATATTTTATACTATCTTTCAAGTGCGGCTGTGTATCATAATATATTATGTACATGAAAGAAGAAATCTATTGCTAGCTTTACGCCGCACGCCCCATTCACACATAGCAGTGTAGACAAAGGGAACCTAGGAACCTTGTGTTAAGAAATATAGTTCTAATTAAGAAACTTCCGTTCCTCACTTTCCACCGAATTCTGAAGGTATTACGTGTTGAGTAGCGACACTCAACGCCACGTTTTACCATGTTAACATAGCGAGGCAACAAAAATATTTAGTATTTAATTTCTCCGGGAGAATCGAACCCACAATCTCTCACACTTACAGTCTCAACCTATTCTCCATTCTAAGACACTCCATTCTCCATTTTCCGATTGATATGTAATTTATAAGATTTAGCATAGATATATGATTATTAAAAACGTTTTTTTCATTAATATTCTTTTTCATTTCAGATCGTCTACTAGGTAAGTTCGTGCTAGGATCGTACATGTTCACCCGAGGTCGTGCGCTTCAGCATTGGAACTCCGCTATATCGAGCCCTATGGAACAGGTCCAGCAATGGCATCCACTCACAAATTAAATTTCGCACGAATACGGATAATAACGCACATAATATATTATGGATGTATGGTAAATATTTTAAAGTAAAATATATATATATATATATATATTTAGATTTTTTTCCTTTAGTCTTTGATATGTTGGTCTGTTTATTGTTAATTTATATTTTATTTATTATAAGATCTATTATTAGATAAAGATAAGAAATATAATTTATATTTCCTTGTTAGACGCCGGGTCCTTATTAAATTTCATCAAATAATGAATGATGTATCAGTTTAATATTTTTATAAAAGAGATTTCAATTTGTTGAAAAGAATATATTAAATATATTTTCTAATTTCTATAATTAGAAAATTTATAAACTTATGTTTATGGTTATTAATTTATTATTTTTTTATTATTTAGATGTCTCAATATGTATAATATTATAGTACAACAACGTAGTTTCTATATTCTATGTTAAACCTTTCTCACAAGAAAATCGATATCAATCTATTTTAAAATGCCTCATAAAAGACTCTTGTAGGCATTTTAATGGCTCTTAACAGGCTGATTAGATCACTTACTCGAATAAATTGAAGATCTATATGTACATATATACGAACTAATTCAACAAATATGTTGATCATATATGTAGTTATTAATATTTGAAAACTGAGTTTATTCTTTTTTTTTCTTCTTCACGCAATATTCCGCAAATAATAGGCAGTGGGACCCTAGTGTTAGGAAATTCCGTTCCCCACTTTCCCCTGAATTTCGGGGCGTTACGTGTTGAGTGCCGGAATTCAATTCATTCATCCGAGTGAGAATCGAATGCGAGTACATTCTTGAACACTATAAAAAGTCACGTGTTGAGTAGTAAGACTCAACTCAACAAGTGCTTTGCCTCATTACCTGAGCAAAGAAATTATAATGTCAAATATATCCTCGAGTGGAGATCGAACCCACAACCAGTCGCGTTTACAGTCACACTTTGTGCCCCTGCGCCACGACTGGCCTCGTTTTATTTAGTTACGTTTTATTTAGTTTTTTTGTTTTTCAGCTTCACGCTGTATCTCGCACACAGCAGGGTAGGCAGAGGGAACCTAGTGTTAAGACACTCCTTTCCCCACTTTCTGCCGAATTCTGGAGGCATTGCGTGTTGAGTGGCAGAACGCAACGCCGCGCTTAGCCTCGACACCAGAGCGAAGAAATGGAAATATAAATTTAAGTAAATATTTCATCTCCTCGAGTGGGGATTGAACCCACAACCAGTCGGTTTTACAGTCACACCTCGTGCCACTGCGCCACGACTGGCCTCTAACGTTTTATTTAGTTTTTACTTACCATAATGAAGCGTAAAGCGTAAAATGGTATAGATAGAAATCTTATATTATCATACATGTACGTGCATCTCATTTAATTTCATATGACAGCTTAAAGTTCTACGAACAGCTACGAAATTACTACACACAGTTTCATACATACAAATGGCTCACTTGACTGTTCAAGGAATTGGAAACTGCGAATCAAATATTTTATGATTCTTTAAAGAGTTCTTTCAATTTATTTGTTTATTTTGAATTTCTGTAATTATTATAAACATACACAAATTAAAAATAAAGAAAGAAGAGTCACGCTGTATCCCGCACACAGCAGGGTAGGCAGTGTTAAGACACTCCATTTCATACTTTCCGCCGTAATCTGGAGGCACTGCGTGCTGAGTGGCGGAACTCAACGCCGCGCTTTGCCTCGGCACCAGAGCATAAGAAATGAAAATATAAATTTAAATATATATTTCACGTCCTCGAGTGGGGATCGAACCCACAACACACACTTTGTGCTTCTGCGCCACGACTGGCCAAATTAAAATTAAATATGAAATAAATTATACAATTTAAAATCTTTTATTAAATAGTTATATCATTATATTCCGTGCAGCTTCACGTTTTCTATTATTATATTATAGGTATAGGAGAACCTAGTATTAAAACACTCAGTTCTCCTCCTTGATAGCTTTTATGAAAAAAATCGTTCTTTTGATTGGATGTGTATTCTTAAAATATTATCATAAAATTGCTAGGGCAATTCCAAGCGGTCCTTCAAGAATATTATTTTTAAATTAGCTTCTATATAACGGAATAAAGTGGGATATAAATTAAATGATTTCCTTTGGGAAATTGGTACTCGATTTTACACTTAAAATGTTAATTGAAAAAATATTTAAATATTTAAGAGAACATAATTAAAACTGTTACTAATACCCAAATGGTGAGATTTAGTAGAATGAGAAAATAATTGAAGCCAGTCGTGGCGCAGGGGCACAAAGTGTTACTGTAAAATCGACTGGTTGTGGGATCGATCCCCACACGAGGAATCAAAAAAAATATTTATTTTCATTTCTTCGCTCTGGTGTCGAGGCAAAGCGTGGCGTTGAGTTCCGGCACTTGACATGCAATGCCTCCAGAACTCGGTGGAAAGTGGGAAACGGAGTGCTTTAACACTAGGTTCCCTCTGCCTTGCCTGTTCCTTCCCGCTATTGCGTGCGGAATACAGTGAAAAGCTGAAAAAATAATAAAATATAATAATAGAAATACATAAGAAACCTAAATGACAGTGTGATTTATCACTAATTGACTGACTGTAAACTGTAAACTATTCGATTCATAGTCTTATTAATATAGACCAGGGAACGAGTTTCTTAGTGCTATTCTCCATTTACCTGTTATTTAGAAGAAAAAAAACATGAATTTGCTTAAAATATGATTTCTTTAAAATATGTACATACATCCACATCTCTGACATGATTTGTATTTTATGAACACTATATTAAATAGCCTATAATATTTTACTGTTACGCCATACTGTTTAACATTTAAAAAAAAAATAACTATTATATTATAGAAAATTTATATTAAACTTATATTATTATAAACTATTGCATTTATAACTCAAATAATCTATAATTATATCGAAATTCCAGTATTTTTGTATGTTAGGAGGTATATGCATAATGTCTTTTGTAGTTAGTAAGAAAAATTTAATGCTTTCCATTTGTCAGAATTACTTAAAATTTATTCATTTATTCATATTGTTTCAAAATATTAATTCTTTACTTTACTTATGTTAACTTATTTAGATATTACTATTGTGATATAACACCAATATCAAAAAAATAATCAAATATTTAATGCTATTTACAAATATAATATAACATTATATAATACCGTGATAAGTAAAAAAATATATTTAAAAATATTATTATATCATAATCTATATAATATATCTAATATTGTAATGAATTATTAATAATATTATATGTAGTAGTTTTTCTTTCGATATTGTGGAAACGAAGAAATAAAATGTGTAACGCCAAATTGGCGATTAGAGTGTTGTTTTATTTTAGCTTGACCTTAAAAATGTCTAAAATAATATACTGTTTAAAAAAAACTGATATTTTTCTACAAATGACATGCTCGGAGTTTCAAATTGTATGAGCCTAAACTCGAATAAAAATAAACAGCTTCACGCTGTATCCCGCACTCAGCAGGGTAGGCTGAGGGACCCTAGTGTTAAAACAGTGTTCTTCACTTTCTGCCGAATTCAGAAGACACTGTGTGTAGAATTGCGGAACTCAACGCCGCGCTCTGCCTCAACACCAGAGCGAATAAATTAAAATATAAATTGAAATAATAAATCTCGAGTGGAGATCGAATCTACTATTACCCATACCCACTATTTAAAATATTCTTTTTTTTGTACAATTAGGATAGATTTTTCTTATTTTCACGTCCTCCGTATCACGTATGATAATTTCTCAGGAATCGAATTCCACAACTACCAAGCTACGAAGTTAGTAATTTTTAAGCCACTTTCCTATTAGTATTACTTAGATCAGTGGTTCCCAACCAGTGGTCCGCGCAAGCCTAAATATGGTCCGCGAACGATTTTAATTTTATTACTGGGGATGGTGAGGCGAAGTTTCAGTTTAATTATCACAGTAAATTTTTATTATACCTACATGCATAGTGGTCCCTGCTACCAAGAATGACATGAAAGTGGTCCTTGATCAAGAAAAGGTTGGGAACCCCCGACTTAGATGATTGTCAACACTGTCGTTAAAAAGAAAACAAATCACGATTTTTCGGATATTGATAAATTTTATTTTTACTTTCAATCATCGCAAAATCATAATTTATATATAAAATGAAGTTTTAAAAAAAATAACTGGTTTTTTGTAGAATTTTTGTAGAATGAACTGGTTTTTTACCAAAAATCAATCTCGCTTTTAATCATTTGTATGCAATTTCCGCATTACATATTAAAAAATAACAATTTTAAACAATTATATACCCCTAAGTATAGTCCTTGCCACGGGGCACGTCCATCGTAATAGTTCAATTACACGTAAACGTACTATGTGATTACTTCACGTAATAGTCACATGTGTACACGTGTGATTTATTAATATTTTTATTTAAAAATTAGACAGAAAGTGACGCTGAACACTAGGTTCTCTCAAAATATCTTACTCTCTACGACAAAAAGCGTGAAAATAAAAAAAAATGGGAATATAACTTCCCTACAAGAACCCAACGTGTAACTACTGTTCTCGAAACTTACTCCTATATTCGCTTTAGTAGGACTCGAACAAGCATATTAATAACTGTTCAAACATCAATTTCGTGTAAGGTCTTATCTCGTAATCTTCATCTAAGGGTGTGATTTCGATACTTACATTGTGTGACATTGATAAATTCCTATCGATTACGGATACCATTCTAACCTACGTTTCTATCTCAGAACTTTCGGCAGGTAATGAACCCGTGACCTTTATCATTCCAGGTATATTATAGACTAGGCGTCCGTAGGAAAAAAATGTTATATACAAAACCAATTATAATTTAAACCTTTTGAGATTTTATTTATTTTTGTTATTATTGTTCCATTCCTATAGATAAAGGTTCCTGCCGCTTAAATATCGATCCAGTGGAAATTTCGGGATAAAAAGTAACCTGTATGTTGCTCCACAATCTTCTCATTCTTCAAATTAAAGTCTCATGAAAATTGATTTTTTTTAGTTGTTTTGGAGATTAAGTCGGAAAAGAAAGACATAAGTAAACAAAATTAAAATTAATTCAGTTTGTGTTTTAATATTGTATCAAGAACTATAAGCACTTGCAAAAACATTAACTTTGAATAACAAACAGACGTTTTAATTTTATTTTTATGTATAGATTTATAGATATTAATTTATTAATTAATCAGCTTCACGTTATATCCCGCACACAGCAGAGTAGGCAGAGGGAACCTAGTGTTAAGAGACTCTGTGCCCTACTTTTAGCCGAATTCTGGAGGCAATGCATGTTGAATAGCGGAACTCAACGCCGCGCTTTGCCTTGACACCAGAGCGAAGAATCGGATATATAAATTTAAATAAATATTTCATTTCCTCGAGTTTGGATCGAACCCACAACCCATCGTCGCAGTCCACTTTGTGCCCCTACGCCACGACTGGCCTGGTATAGATATAATTACACGTATATGTAGGTTTAGATGATTGTCAAATTCTATATTAAACATATTGTGTTAGGAAGGTATTGATAATTGTTAAATTCAATTAAACCCTATACAAACTAGCTTAAGCTAGTAAATACCTATATATTGTAAGGTCTATTGTTTAAGGTGTCGGGTTGATTATAATATCTACATTGTTCTAAGAATGTTTAACATAAGCGTTTATTATAATAATATTATTACTACGATTTGAATACAATATTAAAAAAAAATCAGCTTCACGCTGTATCCCGCACACAGTAGGGTAGGCAGAGGGAACCTAGTGTTAAGACCCTCCGTTCCCCACCTTCTGCCGAATTCTGGAGGCATTGCGTGTTGAGTGGCAGAACTCAATGCCGTAACCGCCGCTTAACCTCGACACCAGAGCGAAGAAATGGAAATATTCATTTAAGTAAATATTTCATCTCCTCGAGTGGAGATCGAACCCACAACCGTCGGTTTTACAGTCACACCTCGTGCCGCTGCGCCGCGACTGGCCTGCTATACAATATTAAAAGAGAATATATGAAAACAATGTAATGGGTTCGATTCCCACTTGCGGGGAGTGAATGACTTTCAGTTTCTCACTGTGACAATACATAATGCAGTATTGAATGGTTTCTCAACACGAATTCTAAATGCTGTAACACTGTGTTCTGCCTATCCTGCTGCAGCATGAAGCTAATCTCTTCTCTATATATAATAAAAGGATAGAAAAGTCAATTCTGTACATGAAAGATATAAAAAAAATAAAAATCAGGTCGGTTTATATGTCGATTATAGAACCTAAAAAACCACTCAGCAGAATTCTTGTCTGTCTGTCTGTCTGTCCGTCTGTCTGTCTGTCTGTCGGTTTGTTTGTTCGTCAATCACGCAAAAACTACCAGACAGAAATTGATGATTTTTTGCATGGTATTAGCCTAGGGTCCCAAGGTACATTTTTTTTGAGTTTCATTCCGAATTTCATTATAGTTTTCTTTAAAAAAAATAAAAACTGAAAAATGTAAATTACTTAAAATACCGATAACTACTATATGAAATTAAATTATTTTTAGCATGGTAATAGTTCAAAGCCTAATACAACTTATAGAATAGTTTTTATCATAGAGTACAAAGAAATTTTACCAGAAAAAATAACATAATTATATTTTTTTATAAAAAAAATCGACTTCTTCAATTTCAATCGGATTTCATACTCTGAACTTAACCAAACTTTCACCAAACTACCCTTTATGTGTACCCTTTCTAATAAAAAAAGAATAATTAAAATCGGTTGAGTTGATATTGAGTTATTCGTCCATTTGTCGCGCACATACTTAATGTAAATTTGAGATTTATATGATTTTCTCATAGATACCATTGTCGGAAATGAACTAAATTAAAATAGGGCTACACGGGACACACTAGCTTCCAAATAAAAAAAGAATCATCAAAATCGGTTCACACAGTCAAAAGTTCTGAGGTAAAAAAGATAAAAAATACAGTCGAATTGATGACCTCCTCTTTTAAGAAGTCGGTTAATAGAAATTTGACATAATTAAATTACGATTATTGTATTTAACCACAATTTAAAAGAAGAAAATAATTTGAGGCCGCTCGTGGCACAGAGGCACAAAGTATAAACTGTTTGTGGGTTCTATTCCCACTTGAGGAAATTAAATATTTATTGAAATTTATATTTCCATTTCATCGCTCTGGTGACGAGGGAAAGTGCGGCGTTGAGTTTCACTACTCAGCACGCAATGCCTACAGAATTCCGCGGAAAGTAGGGAACAGACTGTCTTAACATTAGGTTCCCTCTGCCTACCGTGTGCGGCTGCTGCCTACAGCGTGAAGCTGAAAAAAGAAGTACAATTAATAGTTGTTTAGTCTACCATAATTATTATTTTAAACGTCAACGTTGGTGACATTAACAAAAATAATAAAGTATTTATATTTTTCGGGACTAGCTCAAATGGCGATATCTGCAATAAAAAGTACAGTAATACCCCGACTTACAGTACCCCGTTTTACGCGAATTCGGAGATACGCGCTCTCTCGCTCTGTCCACTCAGTGTTCAGTTTGCGACAGGTTTAAAATTGTTTTACGTGCGCAGTGCGTTTTACTTATAATCTACTAATTAACGAAAAATGAGTCATTTGAGCATAACAAGAAAAGAAAAACACTGTCTTTGGAGTGTAAACTAAATATAATTAAAGACTTTGAAGTAAAACTGAAAATTTGTGAATTGGAAAAGAAGAAAAATTTTACTCGGCAGGCAACATTGTTAGAATATATGAAGCCTTCGACATCAAAATAACTCCAGTTTAGGTTACTTTATTCATAACAATGTATTTTTTTTATTATCCTAGACTTTATTAAACATTTTTCTTCTAAATTATGTTAATAGTAAATTATGTGAAAAACATAGACTATTTTTTAATTTGAAAAAATATTTTATTAACTATAAGAATATTGGTAGTTTTTCGAAAGGTTAAAATTGCCTAAAATATGCTTTTTTCGCAAGTGTTGTAATAACTATTGGTATTTATTAACCAAAAAAATACTATAAATATTAAATATGTTCAATTATACAGGGTTTTTTGTCAGCACCATTTTAAATGAAACCACAGTTATAACTAAAAGTTAAAGTAAAAACTCAAAAATTAAAAAGTTATTTTTTCAAACAAAATAAATAATAAAATTATCGTTGTAAAATAAAATATAATTTGTCGAGAACGACGCACGCACACATATACCTATCAAAGGGAAACCGCCGCATACGCCTCATTCCGAAATCGAGTCGTAGATATTAGCGGCAAAGTTCAAAGTTCTAAAGATTTTAGTAGTATTTTTGTAGTAGCATGTGTTTACGTTATTGGTATCTATGCGTAACTGCATCACACGAAATATAGATATGATTAAACATCGTGAAATGAAAAAAAAATCCTACGTCTGCACTGTTGCTTAATTTCTTTAGGTATGGGTTTAAAATATTTTATCTTATATGATGTTTCCGTAAATGGAGCGCTGACGCTTTTCTTCTCTTCTTTGTTAAAGGCCGTCGCTGCACAGGGGTACAAAGTTGTGACTGTAACGCGAGTGTTGTGGGTCCGATCCCCACTGGGAGGATTGAATTATAATTTAATAATATTTTCATTTCGTTTAATAATATTTTCATTTCGCACATCAGTCATACGCAATACATTAACACTAAGCTGCCCTGCTACAGGCGGGATAAAGCGTAGATCTGGTTTTAGCTTTGTGTGAACCGATTGAAATAAAGTCCAGTCCAGCTGAGGCCGTGGCGCAGCGGCACGAAGTGTGACTGTAAAACCGACTGGTTGTGGTTTCGATCCCTACTCGAGGAGATGAAATATTTACTTAAATTTATACTTCCATTTCTTCACTCTGGTGTCGAGGTTAAGCGCGGCGTTGAGTTCTGCTACTCAACACGCAATGCCTCCAGAATTCGGCAGAAAGTGGGAAACGGAGTGTCTTAACACGAGGTACCCTCTGCCTAACCTGCTGTGTGCGGGATACAGCGTGGAGCTGATTAAAATAAAACTAATACTCAATATTTAAGGGCAGTTTGCCAAAATACAAACAGAAAAGTATTTAAATTGGTTAAGCAGTTTCTGAGATTATCGTGAAGAAACGCACAGACACCAACGCGACCAACTGACCAAGTTTTATTACATTGTTAATTGTAATATCTTCTCTGTACAGACACCGATGAGTTAGGATTTTATTGTAAGTATCGATAAGTTATGTTTTTATTTCAAACATTCAATTGAAGATTATTATGGGAAGTACAAAAATGCGACCTAAAATTTTAATAACTTTCTCATAAAAAATCTTCATTGCGCTGCAATGAAGATTTTTTATATAGGTATATCAAAACACGAACATAATTCAGTGTGTTAAGTAAATAATTCTGTGGTATAAGCGGGCGAAGCCGCGAGCGGGTCGCTAGTTATCTATATATATAAAAGGACTTGTGCTGACTGACTGAGGTAAGACGCACGCAGAGCCGTAACCGCTGATGGTAGAAACGTGAAATTTGGGCAGATGTTTATTTTCATATTCTGGACATCCACTAAGAAGGGAATTTGAAAAATGTTAACCCTAAAGGGATGAAATAGGGGTTGAAAGTTTGTATGGAAAAAAAATTAAATCTGTACCGATTTTTATAAAATTTGAAATTCAGACTCTTAAAAATATTTCATTGAACACGTGTTTCATGGGTTTTAAGAATTCACCCCCTAAGGGTTCAAATAAGGGGTTGAAAGTTTATATGGAAAAATCTTTAAATTGCCACCGATTTTTATAAAAAATTTAATTCAGACTGTTAAAAGAATTTTATTAAACACGTGTTTCGTGGTTTTTTTAGAATTCACTCCTAATAAGCAGGCGAAGCCGCGCGCGCCCTCTAGTCTATATATATAAAAGGACATGTACTTGACTGACTGAGGTAGGACGCACGCACAGCCGTAACCGCTGTGCGTAGAAACGTGAAATTTTGACAGATGTTTATTTTCATAATCTGGACATCCACTAAGAAGGGATTTTGAAAAATTTTAACCCTAAAGGGATGGAATAGAGGTTGAAAGTTTGTATGGATATTTTTTAAATCGGCTCCGATTTTTTAAAATTTGAAGTTCAGGCTTTTAAAAATATTTCATTGAACACGTGTTTCATGGTTTTTTAGAATTCACCCCCTAATTGTTCAAATAAGGGGTTGAAAGTTTATATGGAAAAGTCTTTAAATCGCTACCGATTTTTATAAAATTTTAAATTCAAACTGTTAAAAATATTTTATTGAACAAGTGTTTTGTGTTGTTTTACAATTTACCCTAAGGGTGCAAATCAGCGGGCGAAGCTGCGCGCGCCCACGAGTATCATCCAAAAAATTGTTTTTTCTTTTTACTAAAATATCATTTTATAATCTTAAAAACTTATTTGCAGTTCAGTCCTGGCACAGTGCCACAAACGTGTGATTCAAAATGCGACAGGTTGTGGGTTCGGTTCTCACTCAAGCAAATAAAATATTTAATATTTTTATTTCTTCGCTTTGGTTTGTTAAAAGCGTGGCGTTGTGTTCCGTCACTCAGTACGCAATGCTTTCAGAATTCGGCGGAAACCGGACAGTGGAGTGTCTTAACACTAGGCTCCCTCTGTCTGTTACACGCAGTTACAACGTGAAGCTAAATAAAAAATTATATATAACTCAACTTAACACGCAATGCAGATTTCGGCAGAAAGTGGGGAACGGAGTGTCTCAACACTGGGTTCCCTCTGCCTACCCTGCTGTGTGCAGGATACAGCGTGAAGCTGATTTATATATAACTTAGATTATACATAGCTTGCTTGAAAAAAAATGCTATTAATAGCCGGATGAATAAACTCTACGCAAACAACCACTAAGTTCAGACGTTAGACTATGTTTAATTAAAATAAAAAAAGAGAGGTGCTCCAGACAATTAATTTGTTAAATTAATTAATAGTACCATTTATCTTTATTAAGATATTTTTAACTTCATAACGCTGGGTAAGCTTATTAAAATTTATAGTACGCCGTAGCTACAGCGGTGTAGACTCTGAAAGTCGGTTGTTGATTTTCATCTGGAACCAAATTACGCTATAGCTTAAAACACTTTACATTACATTTAAATTCTAAGTTACTAGTAAGAGGTCAGTCGTAGCACAGAGGGGACTGTAAACGCGACGGGTTGTGGGTTTGATTCCCACTCGAGGAAATGTGATATTTTCATTTCTTCTATTAACATAAATAATCAACTTTTTTCTGATGATTTTTATATTAATGTTTCTAATAAAACTTAGACATTGTGCTAAAAATAAAAGAACACCATTCAAAAATTAGACCTTTTCGAGATTCTAATTATCAATATATTTTTTATTTTACATAAAAAAAATTGTATACGTTGCCTTTTCTTCTTCCTGGCATTAGTCCCGGCTATTTGCCAGGGTCTGCCTTCCTGCTCAATCTACTCCACTTTGCACGGTCTTTAGCGTCCTGGGTGGTTAGACCATTGGCTCTCATATCCTATATCCCTCCCTATTTTACCAAATTTACATAAAATTGATTCCCAATAAAATATTAAAAAATATATAAAAAGTGGTTTAATCGCTTTAAGTCTGTGGGCGGATCTAATGCCAATACGTGTGACAGTGACTATTAGATATGCAATCAATGCAGAGAACTGCGCTAATTAGTTTATAATTACTATATAACTCATTTTGTTGAATGACAGCTCTACAGGTTCTGTTCATAAACATTATAATTAGGAGGAAAATAAACAAAGCTTTTTTTTATGGAAAAGACAAGGCAAACGAGCGTTCGGATCACCTGATGGTAAATGACTACCGCCGCCCACGACCCCGTGCAACACTAGAGGAGCTGCAGGTGCGTTGCCTGCCTGTAAGGTGGGTTGGGCTCCGGAGCCCGGCATTACCTGATACGAAACGCAGTGGCATAAAGCCACTACTTAATGCCGGTTTTAAATGCCGGGGGTGGTAATGATCCGGTCGAGTCTGCCCATGCGTGTTGTCATTGCTGGCGACGTGACTCTACCACACGTACTTTAGTCGCCTCTTACGACACCACCAGTACCAGGATGATCCTATTCTAGGCCGGGATCACTCGGCACAAATAGCAGCTATTAAGCTTAATAGTACATACGATAGTTGTGAGTTCTATCGGTGGAAATTATTATATTTAAATTATTTTTTAAAATATATTATATTTAAATTTTCATTTCTGGTTTGAAAAGATAGTTTGGACTGAAAAATTTAAGAATATATTGTCTTAACTCCAGGAGCTCTCCGTCATCTGCTATATGTGATAGACGCATGAAACTAAAAATAATATAGAAGTGTTACAATAAATAGCATTGTTTTCTTTCTCTTGCTTTTAACAACAACAGGGTGTTTATATAAAAAAAACTAGCGGACCCGGACGCGGCTTCGCCCGTTTGAACTATACGAATGCTTATTAGATATATTTATGAAATTGTTTTTGAAAATATCTAATTCAAATGAAAAAAAATATAGGTAAACGTAATCATATTAAAATATTAATAAAAAAAAACTAAACAAACTCAGCTACATATTAATATCATCAAAGTAAAATAAATATTTAAAAGAATTAAAATAAATGTGTTACTATGTTTTTGCAAGTGCA
>JAATLQ010036774.1:0-42930 GCA_013421005.1 Heliconius erato x Heliconius himera | reverse complement strand
CTTCGCCCGCTTTTAGGAGTGAATTCTAAAAAAACCACGGAACACGTGTTCAATAAAATATTTTTAACAGTCTGAATTTAAATTTTTATAAAAATCGGTGGCAATTTAAAGATTTTTCCTTATAAACTTTCAACCCCTTATTTGAACCCTTAAAGGGTGAATTCTTAAAAACCATGAAACACGTGTTCAATGAAATACTTTTAAGAGTCTGAATTTCAAATTTTATAAAAATCGGTTCAGATTAAAAAAAATTTCCATACAAACTTTCAACCCCTATTTCATCCTTTTAGGGTTAAAATTTTTCAAATTCCCTTCTTAGTGGATGTCCAGAATATGAAAATAAACATCTGCCTAAATTTCACGTTTCTACCATCAGCGGTTACGGCTCTGCGTGCGTCTTACCTCAGTCAGTCAGCACAAGTCCTTTTATATATATATATATATATATATATATATATATATATATATATATATATATATATATATATTTATATAATAGTGACAAATCGCAAGGCTTTTACATTTTGATATGTCACTAGATTTAATGATCCTGTACCTTTGGATAGAATAAGTATGACGTCAATCGAATTGACTATTAGGACGTTGAATGATTATACATTTATTGCACAAAATTATTACTAACATAAAAGTTGCTACATAATTCCTTGACTATAACTTATTTTTAGGTATATATAAAATTCTTTACAACACACAGATGAAACTGTTGGACTTACAGAGTTGAAATTTGGCGTGCAGCCTACGTACGGGAATTCGGGAATTCTTACAGGTGAAAAAACGCGATTTTCCATTATACCTCTTGCAAGTCCACACAAACAAACTCGAGGGCAAGGACTAGTTTACTTATATAAACCTACTATGGAAACTAAAAATGTCTTCAAACAAGGCGTTCCATTAGATCGATCCCGGAAAACCAGGTCAATACATTCGTCTTCATGACAAGAGCTTCATCAGAAAAATGTGAAATTATTATCGCAACTATATAAAATAATTTTGTTTTTCATAATGCCTATGACCCAAATATTGGTACATTAACGTAGTAGTCAGCTTGAAAAGCTTTTAAGTATCGCATCATTATTATGAGATGGTCGTTAATCTATTTGTGTATACAAAGCTCTTCCTTTACCGACTAACCGACAGACGCGCAGCTGGAACTACGCGGCGCAGAACGCTGATATTTGACAGAATTTCTGGGAATGCTTTTAGTGCCACGCAACACGCAGTGGGATCTAAGATTGCCCGAAATTCTTGCGAGAACGGAAACAAAACCGACTTTAAATTTTATAGTCCACACAAAATTCTAGGCTACACGCTCGTGTTATATAAAAAAAAATTAAAGGTACATTTTATTTCATTTGTTTAAATTGGTATGTAAATGAGTTGACCTTTTTTGTCGAAGTGCATAGTACATGTGCATTATTCTCTTACGTTCTATTGTTTTAGAGCGTATCCTTTTATACAAATGTCTCCTTATGTGTAGGTAAATGTATTTTACGTAGTTATTTTTTGCTTTCGCGATTATATTACAATTAAATGTAAGCAGATTCACTCTTCTATCTCCGTAGTGGGGCAAAGGGAACTTAGTTTTAAAACACTCCAATCTCCATTTTGGCATAACTAAATAGCTGAACTATCGTAAATGTATTCGTTAGTCGCTTGTTGTCGTTGGCTGAAATAGCTTCACGCTGTATCCCGCATGTAGTAGGGTAGGCAGAGGAAACCTGAGTTCAGTGTTAAGACACTCCGTTTGCTGCCTTCCGCTCAATACACACTGCCGCTACACTATGACGGCCTAAAGAGCATTAAATATGATAGGAAACAGAAAACGCAACGCGTAAAACATTCCTAGTCTCATACCATCGTTAGAACTGCTTCATTCGTTTTCATACATCTCTCGGATATGTTGAAACGTAAGTTTGAGACATTTTTATGAGATATTATTTACACATATTAATTGTTGTGGCGCCACAACATTCTCAATAGTAAAAAAAAACAGCGTTGAGACCGTTAAGTAACGTGTCATTGCGTAGACCAGAGCGAAAAAAAAAACAAAATAGTATAAAATAATATGGTTTTTCTCCTAAGTAGAAATCGAATTTACAACAATCTTTTTTAAGCTTTTACAGTCTGACGTTGTCCTGCCGCGCCATGATGGTCTCGACTGTCGATTATTAGTATTCAGTAATAAAACGGACTACTAGACACCTTAAATATTTTTTGATTACTAGACACCTTCAATATTTTTGAATCAGTTATTACTTTGTTAAGAAGTTAATTTTTGCGTAGTTCAACGTCGCGCCTACAAAAGTATTTTTTTCTATGGACGAACTTAACATTGACTCTCATTTTGGGCTTTGTTCTTTTTTAGGGTTTCGTACCTCGAAAGGTAAAAACGGGCACCCTTATAGGATCACATTGTCGTCCGTTTGTCAAGACTATTAATATCCAGATCGCGTAACGATGTCAATCTGAAATTTGTATATAATATTTAATTATATGGTCCCTTGCAACACAGAAAAAATAAATATTCTAAGTCAATGCAACAAGATACGGACATTTATGCGTCGTTTTTATTGCATCTTCTATGATATTCCGCGTAATCATATTCGTGCCAAATTTCATAAAAAAAGTTATAAAATTTGGCGCGAAGTTAGAACTTTTAATACAAATAAGTAAATAAATTATAATAATATAATAAATATAAAAAAAAAATCATTACAAACTATATTTGTGATTCATTTCATATAAAATGAGTGCATATGCCCGCAAACCTAAGTTTGTCAACTTTTACAAGTATCACTCCCCATTAACCTACAATCCTGAAATTAGTACGGAAGCCTCAGTGGGTGATTCCAACTCGCACTTAACCAGTTTTTTTTTTTCAGTGAACGGCGAATACATAACCGCGTGTAAGCACGACGACGCGGTCAACATATTGAGGAACGCTGGTGACATAGTTGTATTGACCGTCAAGCATTATCGCGCTGCTACGCCGTTTTTGCAAAAACAAGGTCAGTTTTGGAAATTATATTACACTAGCGGCACACTATCCACACGTGGCTTCGTCCGCCTAAATGTATTGTTAGTCTATGTGTCGCTCTGTTGTATAATCTATATTATCGTAAAATTCCCACTAAATTAGTTTTAAACCAATTTCTAAAGGTTCATCCATCCTCACAAACTTTCACATGTATAATATTTGTAGGGAGTAGGATTTTAATATTTTAAGTGAACTATAAGATAAACTTAAATTTTGATATCTATTGTTGGTAGAAATGTACAATTAAATTAGTTCAAATTTTTGGAGGGATTTGAACTCGCTCTTATAGATATTGCGTTTGAGCGTTCTATAATGTTAACTACTGGACAGTTGTCCATTTAGATTATTTTTCTTAACGGAATTTTGAGACACTCCGCTCCGCACCATATCAACCGAAGATTATTCTAAATATTACTTATTATTGGTTGACTTAGCTTACTTCTTTTTTAAACGAGTAAAGTCTATGTGAATATAGTTGTGCAATAAGCACCGTGACATGGCAGTAAGTGACCGTCCTGAAGTTAGCTGTAGACAGCTGCGTAGATTCTATTTTACAAACTTTTTTACTTTTGTCTTATATATTATATACGTACAATAAATTTCCAGCGGACGGTGCATCAGACACGGACAGCAGTACGGGAGACGATCATCCATCCATACATAATAAAGTGGACGCGAATTGCAACGAACGTGAAACTAATGGCGGATGGCAGGTATGATTTATAAAATTAATGTTTTTTTCATATTCCATATTGAGTTGAGGGTAATAAATAAGGAAGTTATTATTTTTTGTGTTTTTATTAATTGAGCTAAATTTAAAGAAACTTTGAATGAATTGGATCAAAGACGACCTTTCTGAAAAATTGTGACACACACATGTGATCTCACTTCCACTAATCTAATCTGGCATCCATGTATATTGTGATTAGTTAAGTTATCTCGAGCCGATTTTGATGCGGTTTTCAGAAAAGTGTTTGTTATGTATACTTAGGACAAAGTTTTGGTACTTTAACTGACTTTAAAAAAGTTTATAATTATTGTTCAAAAATTATATATTTGTTTTTAGAGTGCTTTCCCAGAAGATGAATCTCGTCCTGGCAGCGCGGCAGGGTCGCGTGGCTCGCGTCCCCCCTCCGTGGCATCCGACCGCATGACCATCGAGGGACACAAGGAGTGGGTGGATGTGACCTCAGGTACTTGTAGTTTTAGTAAACTATAATTGTTAATACAAAATTAATTTATATATGGAGGTAAGTAATTAACCACCATCTGTTCATTAAAACTGTCATATAAGAGTAAATGTTATAGACTTGGAGTACGTACAGATTACAGGCGGGTGGCGGTTAGTAATTGTTAACTTGTTCCCGTCCTCAAACCATAGCACAGTTATTTGTGTATTTAAATAATATATTAGAAATTTCTGCCTAAAACTATCAATTTATATTGCATAAAATAGTGTTGTTATATTGTGTATGTTTATTATATATTTTTTTGCAGTCCCATTAATGATGGCGTACGTGACGCGATATGTCTTTGGTACTGACAAACTGAGGCCTGGCGCTTTTGAGGTAAGAACTTGTTGAATTTGTTCTTTTAGACTTATTTTTTTTACCACCACCTACCTTACCACCAGTATTTATTGAGATTAGCAATCATATTTTTTTCCAAGTTGAATTTTAAATTAATTGATCTATATACTGAAGCTGAAGTAATTTTAGTTATTAGTATTTTTTTAAATTCAATAGGTGCGAGGTGCTCGTCCCCACGTGACGTCCGGGGTGGTACATGTGGAGGACCCGGCAGCGTTATCACACTGGCTCAAGGCCATCACTGATAACATCACCGGACTCACCAACTTGCAGGTACACACATGCACACAAAAAAATAAAAAGATAAAAAATGCACACATACACGCATTACCTTGAGGGACATGAAATATTTTTGTTTTCATCCCCTTTGCTTAAGACAAACTGCGGCATTGTGTTTCGCCGTGAAAAATGGGGAATTTTTACCTTTCATAGCATTTTGTTTATTTCTGCAGGAATTTCGAGCTTTTCTCTCTTAGTACTCCCTAATACAATGCAAAAATTCAAAGTTTCTAAGTACAGTAGTTCCGTCTGTGTGTTGCCTGTCTGTCACTCAGTAACGGTGAGTTATAATATACAATAGAGATTCAATCGCAGCTTCGCCCATTTCTGCTTATTGGTAAATTATACAAAAGTACGCAGATGATGCAGTACTCATTGCATCATCAGAATGCGAGTTGTAGAATGTGTATTAGAGTAATAGTCTAAGCCTGAAAACGAGTAAGACAAAGGTTTTGGTATTTGAAAGAATGAAGAAAGGACGGAATGCAAGATCAGTGTAAATGGTAAGATATTAGAACAAGTGAATGAAGTAGTATATTTGATAAAGATGAATGCGGAAAGGCGTATTGCTGTATGAGACGGCGAAGCCGCACAGCTGCACGTTTTGCCGTACACAATGCAGCGCTAGTACCGACGCTGTTATACGGCAGCGAAACTTGGGTATTACAGAAAAAGAATGAAAGAAAGCTGTGGAGAATGTGGAGAAGAGAATGATAGGTACAAGCGGGGATATCGCATTAAGAATGAAGAAAAACGTGCTCAGTTGGTTTGGGCACGTCGAACGAATAAGTAATGGAATGGCAAAAAAGATTTATGACGGAAAAGTGACCGGTAAGTAAGATAGGTTGGACTTTGGTTTGAAAATACAGTATCAAAGATATTGGAGGAAGGTCACGTAAAAAGTCTGAGGACCCTCCGGAGAGCGTGTATGAGGAGGTTGATGGCAGTGGACGAGGTGAAAGAGTTGTGCTGATACCGTAGCGCTTGACGTTCCGTTCCCGCTAGGGATACAGCGTGAAGCTAGATTAGATATAGATTATAATATTAGTAGTAAAGGTTATTTATTATAAATAATATTGTTTACAACAGATGAAACTCTTCAACCGTCATCTCCCCGGTGGCGAGCGCATCTCGTACATGGGGTGGGTGCACGAGGGGCTGGTGGGCGGCGGCGCGGGGGCGGGCGCGCACGCGCAGACCTACCGCCCGCGGTTCCTACTGCTCAAGGGCACTGACGTCATGCTGTTTGACGTGCCGCCGGTGAGTACTGTGTGCGACCGCATCTCTTGAATTGTTATCTGTGTGAAGTTTTAAATTTGTAGGAATTTTGTATTTGGATACATAGTAGGATATAAGTATTACTTTTGTTTTATTGTTTTGTATGAAATATTGTCTTATTATTTTTTTATTTCTTTACATTTTTTTAATTATATGAATATCTTGCACAGGAAATTTTAGTGCTAAAGCATTTATTTAATGTTAAAGCATTACTCACCGACTTTACAAATTTTCAAAACATTGTGCTGAACTCGATACTGAATTTTGTCTTGGTATTTAGATACCAGAGGACGGAGAAAGGCAAATAATTTATTTTCACTCAAGGTAATTGAACTCACAATCATTGTAGTTACAATTAGACTTTGTGTTGATATACTACAAGGTATAAAAATGGTTTTTTTTTTATATATAATTCAAAATCACACAAATTAATCAAATATAAAGAAGTTTTATATGTTCTTGAAAATTTACAAAAATGTTAATGCAGAAAATGTACCAATAATTTTGTTCTCTATTATGTAAAAACCAGTTATTCTTTATAATATTTGTTTTTTTTAATTTCCAGACAAACAGCGCGGAACTGGCCAAATGCCCGGAAACTCTAAAGGTATACCAGACGATGTTCCGCACGGTGAAGGAGAGCGAGACGGTGGACTGGCGGCAGCACTGCTTCCTGGTGCAGAGCAGCGCGCCGCACGCCGCGCCGCACCCGCACGCGCCGCCGCCGCGCTACTTCAGCGCCGACACGCGCCACGCGCTGCTGCGCCTGGAGGCGGCGTGGACGGCCAACGTCGTCAACTCTGTCGTGCGACTCGGGGTCAGTCATGTTGACTAACTCGCCGACACTTTATACCGACACAAATTAGAAAATTTACCGAAACATTTTACCTACAAGTGGTATTGCCGTTGACAAACTGATATAGGTGGTCAGTGTGAGTGTGAATGGGCTTGTCTACTACATGTTAAACTGACGGATTTGTAAATTAAATCATGAAAATCATCAACAATAGCCAGCACTTGGTTTATCTAGATTATCACCGATTGAGTAATGACTGTCAATGTGGCTTCCTGTGACCTGTGATCTCCTGGTTTACCTAACCCACCGCTGGGCCGCGGCTATCGGAAATAAGAGAGTGGGTCTGGCAGTTAGTTTGGACATGACAAAGACCTTTGATCGAGTGTGGCATAGGGAGCCCCTTGCTAAACTTTTGCTCAGAACACATGCCTTGAATGATATGTTAGAAGATTCTAGCATTCGTTACTATGAGATGATTTAACATATTATAATTAATTATGTATTTTCAGAAAAAAACCTTCACGGTAGTACATGGAGGTCGTGCTCTAGGACTAACGTTAGACTGGTCAGCGGGATTCAGTTTAAGCGAGGGAACGCCTGGGGCTAAACCTGTTTGGGCCTACAGGTAAACATATATTAATTGTAATATAGCATACTAGAGGGGGCGCGCGGCTTCGCCCGCTTATTAGGAATGAATTCTAAAAAACCACGTTCAATAAAATATTTTTAACAGTCTGAATTTAAATTTTTATAAAAATCGGTGGCAATTTAAAGATTTTTCCATATAAACTTTCAACCCCTTATTTGAACCCATAGGGGGTGACTTTTTAAAAACCATGAAACACGTGTTCAATGAAATATTTTTAAGAGTCTGAATTTCAAATTTTATAAAAATCGGTACAGATTAATAAAAATTTCCATACAAACTTTCAACCCCTATTTCATCCCTTTAGGGTTAAAATTTTTCAAATTCCCTTCTTAGTGGATGTCCAGAATATGAACATAAACATCTGCCCAAATTTCACGTTTCTACCATCAGCCGTTACGGCTCTGCGTGCGTCTTACCTCAGTCAGTCAGCACAAGTCCTTTTATATATATAGATTATGTGCTGGCTTAGTTACTTTTTAGCTTCTTTTTGCTGCTCTGGCTCTTACTTCTGTAAACTTTAACTAGATTTTTTCCTATATAAACTATAAACTTTATTAGTGACTAGCGACCTGCTGTCGCTGCCGATGACCAGCGTCAACGCCCGCTTATACTACAGAATTTTTATTTTCTCATCTGAATTGCTTTCGTGATCTATCAACATCTATATAACACTATCATTTTGAAGACAATATCCATGCATTGATAACTAAAGTTTCAGCCAATTCAATAAAACACTTATTTTGTAGCCATATTGTCAGGTACAATACTTTACATTGACATAACTTTTTTATTTATGAACAGATTTCAATAAAACCAAATGTTAAGGGAAGATTACTAAAATATAAAGGTGAAAACTATATTTAAATCGTTAGACCATTTCTGAGCTAAGCATGCACACACACACACACACAGACGAAGAGACAAACTGATAAAATATTTAAAAACATTGTTTTGGTTTCTAGTACATTGATAAATGCCCCTAATAATACATTTTTACATATATATTCAAGTTGCGTTCCATTTTCAATGTCAGTTTAGTTCAATTTTCCGATCAGTTACACTTTTATTATAGGTATAGTCCGTGAAAATCATTATTGTATGTGAAAAGCACTCGCGGCATTTACTAAAACATAAAGATGATCAGATATTTTGATTGTCATTTAAATGTGATTTTCTGAGCGTGGTTTACAACAACATAACAGAAGTAACACTAATCAAACGTTTTCTGTGAATACGTATTCTGCGCAATTTTATGCGAGTACCTCCGATTATCAATAAGGACTTTGACTATATAGATATTGATTTTGACTTTTGAATATTAATTTATTATACATAACTGATAAAGCTATTATAATTGATTTTGATTTTATTATTATTTGTTCGGCAAAGTTCGGTTCGGTTCGACGACGTTCGGTTAGGTTCGGTACTTTGCAAGTAAATTCAGCAGAGTAGGCAGGCACTCCGCTCCACACTTTCCGTTGAGTTCTGGAGGCATTGGCTGCTGAGCTCAACGCCGCGCTTAATATAATTTTCTCAAGTCAATAATTATTAGGTTTATATTTTTGTATAAATGATAATGATATCTATGAAAATCATTATTTCAACTTAGAAATTGGTGTTTATTCCAGGTTTTCACAATTAAGAGGATCCAGTGACGATGGTAAATCAAAATTAAAGTTACATTTTCAAGATACGGAAACAAAAGTTATTGAAACTAAGGTATTACTTTATCTATTAAGATATTTTAATTATTAATATGTACATAAATAATATTTACATAGATAAATAGAAAATAGAGAGTTGAGAGTAAACGTATGTACGTAAAATAATTGTTTGGGGAAATTAATTATTTTCATTTCTCTACTCTGGTAACGAGATAAAGCTCGGCGTTGATTTCCGTTACTCATATGTAATATCTCAAAAATTGGTCGATAACTGGGGAATGAAGTGTCTTAAGTTTTCTCTACCATTCCACGTGGGATACTGCTTGGATCTGAAATACAAGAATCAAGTGTTTTTACACTAGGTTTTATTTGTCTATGCATGGAAAAAAATGTGTAACTGTAATTATGTCTCACTCAGGAAAATAATATATAAAGTTAATTTGCATGCAACTATATTTTATAGTAACAATCTCTTGGTCAAGTATGAAGTCTTGATACCTGTTGTTTGATTTGAGTTGATGGAAGTAGCTTTAATCTCCACTTAGAGGAATGATAATATCATAATTACGATATCATAATTACTTTTCTGCTCTGATAAGACAAAGGGCGGCGTTGAGATACACTTAAATTAACAGGTGCAGTAGGGTCGACGAGTTTTGGCCGCCATGAAGTGAGAGTTTCTAAATTTTTGAATAATAATTTATTTAAATGTTTTTTTTTGAATAATCAAAATTAACAAAAAACCTGCAATAATAACTAATTCCCCCTAGTGGTAATCGAACTCACAACCGCTATCTCACTGCACCACGACGGTCTTAATAATATTATCGTTTTTTGATTTCAGGAATTAGAATGTCAGATACTACAAAGTTTACTATTTTGTATGCACGCCTTTTTAACAGCAAAAGTAGCGTCCGTCGATCCTGCGTTCCTCGCCTCCATACATCAAGCCAACTAAATAATCACTCGTCACAAGGGTATATATATATATATATATATATATATATATATATATATATTTAAGTAACTTGATTAATTTATTTTGGAAACATTTTTTTTTACGTTTTTTATTTCGCGAACAATGTAACCAAAGTTGTAAAAAGCGTATGAGAATTTCGACGTAGTTAATAATGAATATTTTAACGGTTTTCAAGAGGTGTGGATTCAAATCCCGCTACATTATCCTTTAAAATTTTAGATTTTATTTAATCCTTTTTTATAATCTTAGGATGTTGACATGCATTTTGGAAACCGTTATCAGTTTAATTTATTTTTATATATAATTTTTTTTTTAAGTTCCATAAGAAATAGTTTCTTATATCTATACATACATACATATGCTTTAACAATTTTTTTTGTAAGCTATTTTTATTGTTAAAAAATAGTTTATAACTTTTTAGTAGTAATTTAGTTTAATCTGTACTGATATACTCATTTAGTTTGACATAGTTATAATTAAGTTTATTTAGAAACTTCTCGATTTATGCTTAATTTAAATTTTATTATTAATATCTTAAATATAAAATAAACTGTCCCAATATTAATAAATGTGCAAAGTAATTGCGATATAGAAGATAGGATACAATCTTTAATTTTGCTATTGTTAAATTTGCCTGGAATGTTTTCGAATTTAAAAAAAAACAATATTTGCTTAGAAATTGCAATAAATAAGATAGGAATTCAATTATTTCTTAACACGGTAGGCACGGATAAATTTATTCGACTCGACATCTTATCGGATTCTACTTACTATTTCTATATTTAAAAAAGAGTTATATTTAAGCTTTTGTTTATAAATATAAAAACTGTCCCAATATTAACATTAATTAGACCTTAAATCTTGATATAATAGGCAAAAAAATTATAAAGGTTTTAGAATCTTGTTTTTGTATCCCACTATTTTACGAAATATCTATCACTTGTAACTTTTCCTGCCTTTTCTTGACTTTTTCTAGTTACATGCCGTTAATAATGGCTAATTTACTTATAAAAATCTGGTGTAATTGTTAACGCGGTGGTCACAGTTTCGATCGTCATGAGGGGATATGAGTTATTTGCATTTCCCCGCTCTGGTAACAAAGTGTGGCTTCCAGGTCTTAATTTATATACTGTTCTGGGGAGATGCCATTTTCTAGTTTAAAATTTATAAATGGAAACGGCGTCTAAAGATCAACCTCAGAGTTGAAAGTGATTTATAAACACGAGCCTAGGTTCAACTCAACACGTAATCTCTCGAATTGTGGCGAAAAATGAGAAATTAAGTGTCTTAAATTAACAATTCACGACACGTTTATTGTTTGCCTGTTCTATATATTTTTATCTATATCCTATATATTTTTTTCTATAGAATTATTGAATAATACTTCTTTCAAAAGTGTAAAGAATGAAAGATTTCACAACATTTCACAAAGAACTGAAATAAACCAAAGATTTAACCCACTGTTAGTGAACTCAATGATAATTAAACCTTTTATTAGTTTTTTAGTTTTTTTTTTACATTTCTTGTATATTATTATAGAGGCTATGTTATGACTGATTTTTTAAAACATTCTCATTTTTTAAATGTATGAATAAGAATAATATTTATTTAAAAAGAAATGCTTATATTAACTTAGTTTCTAAAGTTAATATTAATTTTGTTTTTCAACAATAATTAAATTACAATATAACAAAAAAGCTATTTAATTGAAAATTAGTTTCATATTAAAAAAATTAAGTAAAAAGCTTTTTAAATAAAAAAAGCTATATGTTTTTTCGTGAAATTTACATTTTTGTTTTAGTTTTTTTACATTAGCATTGTATCAGTATTTCCCAGCCAAATATATTAATTTAAATAAAAAAATTACAAAATATTAATTATTAATAATGTAGTTAACTCGGCGCTTATATCATATCATTAGTTAAGTAAAGTATATATATTTAAAATTATGAATATATCGTTTAACTAATAAAAGTGACTTTTTTTAAACGTATTTAAGAAAATGCTCAATTTGGAGTATTTACCTTGTGTTTTATAATTTAAACGTAATGTTAATAATAGTTTTAACGTGCATAACGTTAGCGTTCATAATTAACTTTAAACATTGGTTAGAAAAACATTATTTTATTTATTCAAGTATTAATTTGAATGAATAAATGAATGAGTGAATAAAATAATTATAACTTTACAGTTGATGATACATGCTCAAATAATTAAGATATTTTTGTTTTTAATTAAAACTATAATTTCCTATAATTTGAAATTCTTACAGAAACAACTGCATTATTGTATTAAATAACAAAATTGTAATGAGAAAAAGCAACTGTAGAATTTGTTGCCTTTTCTGAGTAGAATTGCCTTCCGAGGCTGTGCACCTTGGTAGCAACTTCATTTACCGATTTAAAACTTTATTTAAATAAAAAATATTTTGAGAAGAAATTTAAATTTAGTACTATCTTCAGTGACGGCATATGTTCGAAAATAATGATATATGTACAAAAAAAAATTGAAAAAAATAGTAACTAATATTTTAAACGTGAATTAAAAGGAAATAAAGAGGACATCAACTGACTGTAAATGCGGTGGTTGTGGGTTTGATTACCGTTCGGAGGAATGAATTATTTTTATTTCATTACTTTGGTTACACGACGAAGAGTAACGTTGATCTCCGCCACCCGGCAAGCAACGTCTTGAAATTGGGCAAATTGAGAATGTTACAAGAAGTGTCTTAACACTAAGTTCCCTCTGCCCATCTCGCTATAAGGCGTGAGCCAAAAAAAAACACTTATTAGTTAAGCGATTATATTTATAATAGTATTTCATTATAAAAATTCTGAATTCAATTCGTTAAATAAAATTTCATATTCTATATACTATATGTATATTCTATATATTATATTATTCTAATCTGCCTGATACAAAATGGCTACATAGTATTATAGCTGTAAATGTAAATTTATTATGTTTTAACTTTGTGGCTAAGTTTATACGAATGTTTTATTTAATACTTCGTTATTCGGAAATCTAAAAATCTAACTTTGGCACTAAATTATTTTGCATCCTGTTGGATGCAAAATAATTAAGTATTATATAACAATATGTATTATATAACAAAATAATCTTTCATTCAGCCAAAAAAAAATAACACGATGGCACAATTGCACTTTATGCAATATTAAATATTTTTGTTTTAAATCTTTAAAAAAATCTTTAATTAAAAAAATAAACATTTTGGAATTTCAATTTTTAATAATTCATATAAACGTAGTCACATATACTAGTTAATAATTAAAGAGATAGTGTTTTTCATTTTCAAAAGTATATTTCAAAATCTACGGTGCAAAATTATTTACTAGATCTTTAGATTGTAATTATATATTGGTCTATTTCTTGTTATTTCTTACAGTTTCTAATTAATTTTAATAGTAATAGATTAAATAAAAATAGATTTGAATGAATGAATGAATGTGATGTGTCGTCGCTTTTTCGTACTTTAGCAGGTAACCCTTATGAGAATTCATTTAAAACATTCATGTTAGTCATAGTAAATTTGTCAATATTTTATAGTAGATATGTTTCGTTCTATATTTAAAAAGGTTTTATATATATATAAAAAAAAAACATCTATTTTCAAATTCATTTTTGAATTTTTATGTATTGTTTTTAAATACTAGGATTTGATGTAACATATTTTATGACACATGTTATGACATATTTAAGAATGATATTTCCCTTGGTACAACTATGGAATTATGTCCATTTTTTCCTCTCCTATTATATATTATATTTATTTGAATATTTATGTCGACTGGCATACTTTTTTAAATGCTTATCCTATTTTTAAAATTAAGTTTATGCGACATGTAACCTACATCCATTCATGTCATTAAAAAATATGAGCGATTATGAGAGAAAGCAATGATGTGCAAAACAATAATGAAAACGCTGCTTTAATATTATACAATATTATGAAGTTTCATCATTCATAATCATTTAACGTGTCACGTCATAATCGATTGTTAATATTATGATTATGGTATATCCATCGTATAATCATTCTCGTTCATAATCGCTATTTGTAGAAGCTTTATTATATTCCTGCTTTTAAAGGAATAATAGAAACTTATACATATGTATATTCATAAGTATAAGTGAAATTTAAAACTTTTTTACAACGAAAAGGGGATATAAAATTTTAATATATTGATGTAATTTCCTCTTTTTCTCTCTCTCTCTTTCTCTCTCTCCGCATAATGTATATAGATCAATTTTAAAACAGCTTAGTTTTTTTCTATAATCACTTAGTTACCTCAAACGTAATTACAATTCGTCCCCGTCATAGACACTAGGATTACAAGTACCTAATAAACAAATCCAATAATATTTCATTATTTTATAGATATTCAATTACGCTTGGCCTAAATGACACAACGAAGGCTTACGAGTAAGCTTCATCGGTCATATTTTGACTGACACTCAAGTGACCAATCATTGACTGACTGATACTGTTAATAATACAGTCATAATTAATATAATCATTGTGAATATCATGACTTACATATAATTTTCCTACATATAATTCTCTTAATATTTCTCTTTAGCCGTATTGGGTCTAGATTATAGAGAGGTGTATTGGGTCCTTTATATAGTTTGAATATTATAATTTTAATGAGACATTTCCCCATTTGCTCAGATTGTAGAGGACTTAGTGATCAATCTCCCCGTTTTTCTTTTTTTGTTATAATAGCATTTTAATTATAATAAACACTGCCAAAGTAACTAATTTAAAAGCATATCAATTATACCCTATATAATTTCTAAAATATTTTTTATTAAACTTATATTTGTCACATCTTAAATAAAAATTAAAAAAAAATAAAAAATATAAAAATAAATTGCCTGGTTCGTGTAATATGAGTATGAATTTCAATCTTGTACATGTTCTATTTCATTTTACCACCATGTAAGATGGCATTTTGGAAAATGTAGAACTGTTAAACTATAAATGTGTGTTTAATGCCAAAACGCTATGTTAGGTTTCTCTACCTAATATAGAAATTAAAAATCACTGATAAATGTAGAGCTGGAATATTGATATAAATTATATCTTATTTTTTTAATTAAATCATGCAAAACTATAATCTAGATCCTAGAATCATTCATTAATATATCCAAATTGGAATTTTACTTAGTCTATTCTTTTTAAATGATAAAATGTTAAACGTATACAAATTATACTTTGAGTTCCAATATTTCCAAAATGATTGGAAAGTGGGGAACGAGGTGTCTTAACGTTAGGTTCTTCGTCTATCCTTCTAGGCGAAAGTTGTTTGTGGTTTTCTTTGCATTACCCTATTCCGTTAAAATGCTACAAGTTACTAAGTAACTGCGTACTAACTATTTTAAATGAAACTATTTGACCGGATTAATCGCGTATATTTAGTATTATACATTTTTGGAAAACCGACGTTTCGAACATTTGACCACGGACCACGGACTAAATAGTTACTGGTTAAATAGTTTCATTTAAAATTTGTAATAATCGTGAAAATCGAAGATTTTATTACGTACTAACTAATTAAATATACATATATAATAAATAATAATATTAGAGGTTGTGTCTGTACGTTGAATTGTATAGTGTTCCGTAGAGCCAGTTTTAAGGCTTTGTTGATATGAACAAAAATGTCGCTCTATATATAAAAGTTGAAGTAATCAAGTTAATGTTATATACATAAAAATCCATTTTATGTATCATCATTATAAAAGTTGGCTAATAATAGACTTTTAAAAAGCTTATCTTATTATGATTAAACTTTCAAAATAGATTTGTTATGAAAGGTAAAATGTGTCTGCAGACTAAATAAGAATGAGTTCTTATCTCTTTCTAATTTGCCAATTTTAGCAGTCTTCTGACATACGATTTTAAAGAATTCTTTAAAATTGTTTTTTTATTATTATTTTTTATTGTTAAACAAAATTGGACATTTAACAATAAATATCTAATACAGTCGGTGAGACAGCCGGCCGAACGGACGAACGGTCAACAAATTTCCTTTTTTTATGTTCAATTTTTATTTAACAATTGTATTATAGTGTAGATGTTAAAATATGAAAAAGTCAATTTGTTTTCAATTAGGCGACGTTGTGAATCAATTATTAAAGTTATTAGATAAATAAGGCAATCGTTTCCAAAGTTGTATGAAATGCTAAATGACTGAGAACGCTAAAGTTTTATAACAGACTTAGAAGTATTTTTTTTTAAACTGCTTTTTTAAGTAATTGTACAATATGTCTTACGTGTATGTGTGAATTTAGATATGTGTTCTAAATATATATAGGGCAATAAGTACAAAGGAATGGTTTAAACGGTATTTTAATTTTAATGGAATTTATTTAATTTCTAAATTTATAATATTCCTACGATCTATTATAATAAAATACATCGTTGAGTTTTATCAATTACAATCAACAAACAGAGTAAATGGTAAATGTGGAGAATAAAAAAGTAGTAATGTTTCACTATCTCTATCATCTACGTCTCACCCATAAATTGCATTTAAATATTTCAGGCTAATTTTGTGCTTATTGCCTTATTTACTGACGTTAAACTTAAAATTATGAAGAAAATCTACTTCTTTTGACATAGTCTGTCTATGAATATACATGATAATATGATAATGATAAATTTGGCAAATGTATTAATACGTTGCATGCAAAATAAATTTCGTAAAACAAAACAATATTACGGCTTATATATTGTGTGTGGCCTTTAACTTAATTAGGGCCAATGTTAGTCAATTTAGATGATTTTCAAGACTGAACTAGAACGTGTTTTTTTCTATGATCAGAATCATATGTTGTGTTTGGTTCTGATTCTGTAAACTTTTGTTGGTTGTTTAAAATTAGCCACTTACTATATTGCGCATTTAATAATAAAAAGAAATAACTTATTAATAAAAAATTATAGGCTCGTAATAATATGTAAAAATTTATATTTTTTCTTCTATATTTCACAAGTAAGTGTAATTAGTGTAATATTACAGTCACTGTCTATTATAGCTTATTCTTCACTCTACTACTATAAAAATCTTAGAAAATTTACTTCCCGTTATTTCTTGTTATTATTAAATGTTATATATTTGTATATTAAACTTCTCAATTTTCTCATAGTCAATTAATATATAATATATACAACACAGGCTTGTACAAACCATCATATGTAAATTTAAGTATGAAAAAAATATTTGTCAATATCTTATTCTGTCAATAGAACCTAATATTATAATTAAACATACGATTAGTTTTTTATATATTTTTAAAGTAAATTTGGTAACTGATGTACTTAATTTCTTATTAAAGTAAATTAAATTGATCTGCTTCTAAGTTGTTAAAAAAATTACCTATACTTACCCTTTATTCCTTTTTTTATTTAATACTAGCATAATCATTTTAAATTCTCTACAGGTTTCTACATATTTTTATAATATTAAAAGAGATGTAGTACTTGTTTATTTTTATAATATACGGTTATTATATTTTTAAATGTTCTATTTAAAATTCTTTATGTTGACAACTTTTTTATTTATCAACTTATTGAAATAAAACACTAAATGTTAAGGGAAAATTGCCACACTCCAACAGTGAAAACTTTATTGAAATCGGTCAATCCGTTTCTGAAATTAGCGTTAACGCGTAACGCACCGACAAACCGACAAGCAACATTTTAGATTTTTTTTTAATTTTTCTAATATATCTTCTATGTACAGTTATGAGTTACAGTTTTATTATATGTATATATATATATATATATATATATATATATATATATATATATATATATATATATATATATATATATATATATTTTTATCTTGTAGTATTATGTTCATACATAGGTTTTATATGAACTTGTGCTCAAACATCATCCGAAAATTCAAATATTTGTTTGTTTGTATTAGTAAAAGCTTACACTTAGTTGGTTACTTTTACCTACGGTCAGAAGTAAGTTAAGGTAAGTTTGACCAAAAAATTATCTACATCAGTTATCATATAGTGTGTGTTTAGTTAGCTATATTGTACTTTCTTAAAGTGAATTTGTAAAGAGAGTACGTATATTAGCTAGTGGTTAACGCCTAGTTACGACTTGTTGATTATGTAAAATGTATCCATTAGTAAAATCTTTAATCTGATTTTAGTTAGTTTTATTTTATCTCCTTCTTTATGTACTAAGTAAATCTTTGTGATTAAATAAAGGTTATACCTAATTGTATTATGACTACGATTGTGGGTTCGATTCTCATTCGAGGAAATGAGACATTTAAAATATTATTTCTTCACTCTGGTAACGAAGCAAAGCGTGGCGTAGCGTAGCGTTGACCGCGTTCTACTTCTCAACACGCAATGCTTAGAATTCGGCAGAAAATGGGAAATGCAAGTGTCTTAACCATTTAGACCAGTAACTAGCAGTAAATAAAAGGTTTTTAAGTAATTAATGGTAGACATCGACGTATCAAAATAAATAAATGTAATAATTTGTTTTATTTTATTTTTATATAAATAAAATCCTCAAATGGGGACACTGGATTCAAGTAGTATAAAACATTTTTCGACGCAAAGTGTCTGACAACACTTTTAACATTACCAACGTGCCTTTTTATGGCACATTTCACATCTCAGTTGCTGGGAAGTTTATGGATGTGGCCCAGCCCATCAGACTGCAAATGGGGCTTTACAGAAGCTGATGGGCGCATAGATACGCTGCTGTTTTCATTTCTGAAATAGTGACGAGCAATGTAACCATGAAAATCAAACTTCTCTTGTTTTAAATAAATCTTGTTTTAAATGAAACTAATTTAACCGAATTAATCCTCGGAAATTCCAAAATGTAAAATCTTAAATATACGCGATTAATTCGGTTAAATTAATTTCATTTAAAATGTGTAATAATCGTGAAAATCAAAGAACTTAATATCAAATTATCTTGGTTTTATTGGTTAGTTGGTGAATAAAACACACCACCATTTTTTGCCACGTACAGTGCGATGCAGGGAAATAGTTGATCAACTTGATCAACTACGCCCATGCCCTCGTAATTGTTTTGAAAAACATGCGTAATGCCAACGTCCGCTTTTCTTTATAGCACTTCATGTCTTTACTTCACCCAGAGGGAGAACGCTGTAAAATTTTGACCCCATTATGTAAACGTTGTTATTGCACAAATAAAACTTGGTTGACTTGGTCAAAGCGGTAATCAAAATCAGAACGGCTTATCTTTATCATATCCTTTCTGCTGAGAGAGGACATTTCTTTGTTCTACCATCGAGAACAGTACCAGTTGCTCAATAACCACTCTGTCGTAAATCTGTATCTGTCGAGTCGTAACCTGTCGAAAAAATGCGTAACTGATAAAGAGAGATATCGAAGTATATGACATTGTCATTAGCAGTGTTATTCAGTTTGTTGAGTTGTACTTTGACTACTCTTGTACCTAAACGCTTTGTAGGATTGACTCCTAGAGTCCTTCCACAGTATAAGTCTAATTTTTTATTATTTTATTAATACAGTACTTTCAAATTATTTGTTTTCACGAATTCAAATTTCGCTACTTTCGCTTGTAAAATAATTCAATCATGTTTATGATCTTTTCGTGAATTAGTTTGTGTCAAAATGGGATTCTAAATATGTCACTACTGCTGTTTTGTCTTACCAAATTAAATATAAAAAATGCATAAATTGTAAAATTATGTTTTATTATCCCTAGTCTAGTTTATAAAATATGGCATATTTTTTATCACTAGGAAATGCATCAGACCGCTCATACTGGAGGCAAGTGCCTACAAAACTAAAACCCAGCGAAAACTTGCTCCACGAATATAAGACGCCGCATGATCGCACCTTTATTATGGCCTAATATGTGTTGGAGAAGATCCATTCAATCTTCTCATAGATTTGTAAGACAAAGAAGCACGGTGAGCAGAGAAATATATCACTAAACAAAAGGACAAGATTACAAAATAAAAAATCCAACCCATATTACAATTATTTATTAGAAGCTTGAGGTAAGAAGTGGGGCTACACAATCTATGAAGCGGCGGCTAACATCAACACATTTAATCTATGCATTTTAAATGAACGCTAATACCGGAACGCTAATTATACAAAAATATATTTGACTACTTTTTATTTGTCACGTGGCTGGCTGGTTTTATCTGTATCTTGATATAAAATAAATATTTTGTTATTTATTACATTTTTTTTTTATTTTATTACAATTAAATTTATACAGACAAGTAAGAGAGAGAGATAGTGCAAAAAATGCTTCAAATAAAATCGTTTAGTAAGAAAAACGATTTTATTCAAATATTTATATAATAATAACAATTCATAGTTGATAAATAGCAAAATATTTAATAGCCACGTGACAAAATGTATAAAATTGAAATCTTAAAATGAAGTAAATTTAAAGTTAGGTTTTGAAAAATCTACACAAATAATGGAATAATTGGATATAGTGTGATATGTTACGTAACATTTAGTACCTTCCGAAAAGCAAAATGGCATGGATCAATATTAAGTCAGAAGTTTATTTGAATATTTTTAAACATTTTAAAAGTGTTATTCCACACTTAGGAAAGAAAAATACTTATTTAGAAAACGTATAAAAATTTGAACGCAGCGGGACTCGAACTTGCGCCGACCTACCTGGAAACCGACCAGGTCCAGGTCGGTTTCCAGGAGGGAAGTATTTTAGTTTATTTGAATCTTGAGAAAACTTTTAAATAATGAAAATTGTTATTACAATTTTTAAACGTTCATAAATATAAGAAAATTCAATGTTTCTAAGAAAAAGAGCAATTATGATATATGCCACTTTGCTGTCTAACTTATAAATATATAACTTAGCTAACATCATCAAAGATAAGTAATAGACTGAGATCCCAGGGCCCCCAGACCAATGTCATTTTAGCAAAGCCGAAATTTTGAGGATTAAAAGTCTAATATGTAGTTAAGACTGTGCGTATTTACTAACTTGAAAGTGGGGCCCTTTTAGAAGTAGCGCCAACTAAAGGTACACGCTCACCTACTTTAAGGTAGAAATGCTGGTATTTAAATATGTTTTAAAAAATAATGTAAAAAATCAAAATTTATTATTACCAGACTATTTTACGTGGGCCTTTACTCCTGCCAGACTTCCTGAAGGTTGTTTAAAATTGGGGCAAAATACGTTATACTAGCAAACTTTAATTTTAGATATTATTTACGGAGTATTTCAAGACTCCTTATAAGCACCCAGACCAATCCGATGACTTAATTATCCTTCCTAACAGGGATGTACCTGTATTTGGCGCTACCTCTGAAAGGGCCCCATTTTCAAATTAGTGAGTTAGTGATACTGCCTTTACTACATATTAAACTAATAGTCCCCAAAATTTCAGCTTTGCTAAAATGAAACCTACGTCATTAAGCGGCCCTGGATCTTGGGCTACAACACAAGTTTCTCACAAAAATGTATTTCATATACATAACATAATACATATATTTTTTCTTTAAACTTTATTATAGATCTCTTAAAACACGTTAAATATAGAAATATTATAACACAAAACCACAAATTGGGTCATATAAATACAAACGATTATTACACAAATGTGTAAAACATAGTCTGGTTACACGAAGTTTAGGAAAACGCCGTCGTCAATTTCACCTTTCCAGAATTATGCGTGGCGTTAAGTTACGCCATACAACACGTATGGCGCTAAAATATGAGGATTTTTTTTTTCCTGATACGTATGTATATGAAAAAGGGTATGTTAATAACTAAATTTAAAAATACACATTATTAAAACTGATTAAAGATTTTGACGGCGGCTTAAAGCACTACAACACTTAACATCAATACATAAATATTTAATTAATTGAAACAAACACATAATAAATGTAGACTCCATACTTTGTGCGTCTCTATTACAATCTACGCTTAAAATAGTTTAGAAGTTTTGAAAACGATTATGTAAGTATATATTTTAATTTTTGTATGTATATTACAGAATTTGTGTATTTATTAGCATATTATATAAATAATTTGTTGTTATTGTTCTATTTAAAAATATATTTTTTTAATACAATATTAATAGTCGAGGTAGATATTTCTAGAAATATAAATATAAAATAAATATTTTTGATACTTTTGTTATTTAAATAAAATCGGTTTCAAAACTCCATATCCATAAATGCTAATCTAAATTTGCTCTCAAGCTTTAGTCGATGAAAAAATACAAATATCTCAACTCTACATATAATAGAGAAAGGAAAGTATTATTATTTTATAAAATATTCAATATTATTGTCAGTATAATTATTTTTGTCACTTCATTTTATTGTCTGCGGTTGAGACTGGTATTAAAGGAATATTATTATTATTATTAATATAAAAACTATTCCTTTATATGTATTTCCATTTTCTTATAATTGTAATGTTGCTTTAGTTATTTACATATAATGTGCGGCTATGAATGGATAAAATAACTATGTATATATCCTTAGTTTGGTAGTAAAGAGATACAACCCACATATTACAGGTTTCCACATAGTGAATAATACACATAGGACGGTTACACAAATAAAAAATATAATCTGATCAATTTCGGAACTAAGTCAAAATGTAAAAGGATTATGTTCATCTCCAAACTTGTAATATATGGGTCTCTAAGACTCTAACACCAAAACCAGGATACTTAAAACGAGGCCGGTAGCGTTAAACGTCAAACTACTTTACGCATATAACACAACCTTTCTTTCATATGATTTTATCGTATTGTCATCACCAGACACTAAATAATCTGTACATCGATGGAGAAACTAATACATTCTATATTTAGAAAATATAATTGTACTTATAATATATCTTATATAGTATAAAATGTCGATCTATTATAATATTTTTATCTGTTCCTAACAATCCGCAGTAATAAATGTATGTAAATGAATATAAAAATACACAATAATAATAATTACAAAGATTATTCAACAAATCTATATATTTATAACATTACTTTGTTACAGAGGCACATATTTATAAACCATTCTCAATTCTAAGATCGATCTTGAGATGTCGTTTTAATAATTCACAAATTAAAACATATCTCAAGATCGCTCTCTGGATCGATCTTAGAGTTGTGACCGACTTATAAATACGAGCCTAAGTGCCTGATAGACAACGCTACGACGAAACTACTGGACTTAGAAAATTTTGATAGGTCAGGAGGTATAGGTGTGCTCCCCACACTCTCCTACATTCCTAAAGGAGGATTTCTCGATATTGATACGGGAACAGGAAAAACTGATTTAATTTTACGGTTTTAAGTCTATAGAAACAGAGTATGATATAAAATTACATAAATTATTTTATACATTCATTGTATGTACGTCACAAACTAAATATATATTTAGTTTGTGACGTACATACAATGAATGTATAAAATAATTTATGTAATTTAGTTTGTGTTTTAGTAGTGTGTTTAGTAGTGTGTTTGTGTAGTTTTAGTTTGTGACGTTCTATTTCCTCATTCCGCACAAAGATATTTTTTATTGATTCGTAGACGTTTCGTAGCGGCATCGTAGCTTCTATTTCTAAATATTATATAAAATTTTTATATGATAATCTTTATTTTATTTTTATAAATTATATCTAGTTTTCTTAATTATAAAGAAATTGTGTAATAGTTTACATATAAAATATAAATGAAATATTTTATAATAATCTTTACATATAGTAATATAGAATCCATTTTTATAGTATTAAAAATAACAAATTTTAATAGAATAGACATAATTTATACATAAATTTATTCTGTTAAATTTATCAAAGAAATGCATTATTTTCTCCGCCGATTTTAATATTTACTATTTAATCTGTAACAGGAAATAAAAATCTCATATACATTCAACGTGGAGCTATAATCTTATAAACATTTATTGTCTATGCAACATTCATATTATATATAATTTAGTTTTAGTTATGAGCCATCGACCCGGGGTGAACACATTGTCTAATATATAGTACGAGACGATAACTATCTACCTACGTACAGTACGGTCGGCGAGTCGTGGTCGCCCTGAAGTTTTCTGTAGATGGCTGCACAAATTTAATTTTATATTTTTTCTTACTTTTGATTATTTTCTTCTCTAGCGCATAATGCGCAAAAGTTAGACTTTCTAGTCTAACTCCATGGCGGTCACGACTCGCCGGCCGTACTATAATACTGTATAACGTACAGTTTCTTATATTTATATAACATTACATCTACCAAGTATAAACATTTAGAGCCGAACATGTCTCATGTTCCGTATAAAGCCAAATACCAATGCATTTTGTGTTATTTATAAAATTTATGTAACTAGTGTTGTCCACACTGCTGTCTCTAAAATAAAGCAACTAACTATCTAAACGCGTAGGAGTTAAGTAAATAAAGGACATCTGTGATAAATAGAAACATCACTAAACAAAAATAGAAATTAAATGTATAATTATTATAATTATAATAAATTTTTAAAAGGTAAACACATGTAGAGGGAAAACTGTAGGAAAATACTAAAAGCCGGTCTAAGAAGCCTATTTCCTAACCTAAACCTATTCTAACTTAACCAATCAACATCAGATAATGTCGTGTAAATTATAAAAATTTATACTCTATACGTAATATGTTTTTATTCATAAGTTAGTTTTATATATTTTTTTCTTCCATTTTCATACGTATTAAGACTAGAAACGTTCGTCTAAGTAATGAAATAATATGACATCTATATTTAATATTATATAATGTTTTAGAGTGCTTACTCCACAATGCAGATTCTTAACAGCTTCACGCTTTTTCTCACATAGAAGGGAATGGCACTCTGTCAGCTGGTAGACGACGGAAAGAGGGTAGGTTCCCTCTTTCCGTTGCCGTTAATTTTGTATTCAAATAGTTATTCTTTTCTTTTTCTTATAGAAATTAAACTTAAGTTTAGAATGTTTAAAAAGTTGAAAAATCACGCTAAAAATATCTTCTTTTCAATAGAATCGATTTCCTAGCAGTTATCTTAGGTTCAAACAGGTCAAAATATTATATTGTTATCGGATTCGAACACACATTCGTGTAAGGAAATAAAAATAATCCATTCCTCTGAGTAGATTGATACCAAAATCGTCGCATTTACATTCAGGCATTGTATTCTGCGCCACGACGGTCTCGAAAAAAAAAATATTTTTCGTTATTTCCATTAAGTATTTGCAGTGTAGAGCCATACTCTATATATTGTATAAATAGGGTTTTACATTAGATGCTATATTATATATTTAATGCTAATAGAAAGCTCGAGTAAAGAAGGGGACTCATAAGAAGTCGACAACCTTTGTTATACGATTGGCGATGCGGTTTTTATTAAATACACATATACAAAATTTTTTGCTTCCATAAGAAAATAAACTTATTTTGTCGTAACCATATTAAATAACAATAATCTAATTATGTCGATATTTACTCGCAAACAAATAAAGTGTCCTTAAATGGAAGAGTTATGTCTAATAACTTTTATAGTATAGTTGATAATTTCGTTATATTTTTTGTGTTATTTTAATAAACACTGCATCGTCATTCGTACTATCAATATACATATAATATCTACACATTATAATACAAGACTATGATAGCAACATTGAGCATAGTTCTCGCTATTTGTCTATACTTAACATTCGAAATTCTATTTAATACTAATTAGAAAATCATTTTAATTGAATGTATAGTAAAAATATAGTATAAGGACCTAAATAGGCGTGTCAGTTGAGGTATGACTGACACCTAACTAATAGTAATAGGTTCATTTCCCGTCCGTGCAACGATATATGTACATATATATGGCGCACTATATCTTAACGTAAGCTTCTAAATACACGCCGGATAGTGTCACTGGCTACGTTTCAAAATAATATCTGTTAGTACAAGAGACAGAATTGTCACAAAGTAATCGTATAAATATTTAGATAAAACATCACCTACATACATACTTACAGACTATTAAAGCTATATTACTAATTTTCACATTGACTGTGTTACTGACTTACAACATCTAACGTTAACTTAAAAAAAATTACATACTTCCTATAAAACGATATCAAAAGGTGTTTTTTGTTGAAGAATCGCTATTTTATTATTTAATTTATATTATTGTCATAATAGTTTTCTGGATGACAGTCTTAGATAAAGAACGTCGACTCTACGAAGTCGACCGTACAATTAACGTTAAACAGAGTTCATCCAAAGGTTACCTACTCGTATAATATCTAAAAAAGCACTTCGTCTAGTTCTACAACATCAAACATCAAACAAATACACATTTAACTAATAACTATGGTGAAAAGAAAAATCGAGCGATTACAATATATCTATAAGGACCACTAAAGCTTTAATACCTACATATAAGCAAATTCAGTATACGGAACACTATTACGCTATATATAGATCTCGAGAAAAAGTTTCGAGATGTAAACTAACGCGAAGTAAACGTACACATTTATAAAAATCCACCAAACCCGCCGTTTTATCACAGCATCTAATAAAATTTACTCCTCACTTATTAGTGTCGTTTAAAAATATTGAGACTCTTTACAAGTGCCTGATAAGTAAATGATAAATTAACAGACAGATATCTTTTAGTCTATCTTTCATTATTTATTGTCATAGGAAAATACGGAATACTAAATATCTGAATGATAATTCAAAAGAAACTTATCTGACACTTGTATAATAGAATCTAGGTTATTTCTACGTCACGTATAAATATGAGTTAAGTTATATTATTGTCATAATTGTATTTATTGTCGTATAATTTGTATAGTATTGTCATAATTTACTTTATTGTCATAAATTTATATAGTTATGTATACAGCTACTCAATGTCCAACGCGCTCACCGCGATGTAAAGTGACCACTTGTATAATTGACGTTATTTTTAAAATTTTTAAATTAATAACAAACCGACTTAGAATATTATAAAAAAATATGTATAATTTCTATAAACGCTTAAGTATTTATATAAATTTTGAAAAAATATTGTTAAAACTTAGAAAAAACCTGTGAAATTAATTGTAAACACATTTACTGATAAAAAAATACCTGAAAAATAAATGTAGAGTAAGGCAAAGTGGCGCCCTATACATCGTTGCCAGTGCTTCTATGCGGTATAACCGCTATATGCAGCCGTTCTCAGTCCTCTGACCTGGCGTATTCGTCGTTATACGTAGAAATTTGATGTTGGATCCAGGACACGTACCGGGGCACATAGGCGTAGACCCCGGGTAATCGGGGGTGTGCACACTTAATGCCCCATGAAACTATGCCCCCGACGTACCACCGTGTCGGGTCGTCTGGGTCCTTGCAAAGTAGTGGACCTCCGGAATCACCCTGTAAGGGAATTGGTTGATTTATTTGAAATTTTTAAAAAACGATATATTTTTACAGTTTTTGTTTGCGGCTGTCGTGACCTCCTCGTTCCTCGTTCTGATAAGAAGATAAAGCGCAAAAAATTTTCGGTAAAAAATTTAAAAAAAAATTAAATTAAATTAGCTTCACGCTGTATCCCGCACACAGCAGGGTAGGCAGAGGGAACCTAGTGTTAAGACACTCCGTTCCCCACTTTCTGCCGAATTCTGGAGGCATTGCGTGTTGAGTGGCAGAACTCAACGCCGCGCTTAACCTCGACACCAGAGCGAAGAAATGGAAATATAAAAAAAAAATTAAAATTAAATTAGCGAAAAGCGTTCGGGGAAAAATGGGGAACGCAAGTTCCTTCATGGGAACAGAGTGTCTTAACACTAGGTTTCCAGGTTCCTTCTTCCTACCCTGCCATATGCGGGGTACAGCGTGAAGGTAAAAAAGACATAGTAGCGATTTTTCACTAAGATTCCACTCCTACTATCTATATATACAACTTTACCAATAAAACTACGTTTAACAAACAAAGTTTCCAATGTTAGCTGTATTACAGTTATTTTATTGACTCTATTCTTCGACGATATAGAGCCTCGGCAAATAGTTAATCTAAAGAACAATTTTCATTTCTTATGTTTGTCCTAGGGAAGTTAATACAACGTATTGGTACAATAACAATATGCGGTTGCATCGTACAAAGGAAGCTGCACGGTAAAGATAGATCTTTGTTCTTTTTCTTGTTTTGCATTTAATAGTGAGATATTGAATGTTGAATAATGAAAGATATAAAAAAGTTTATTCTAGAGAATGAAAAGAAAGCATATACTTTTTTATATATAATATTTATTCAGTTTCACACTGTATTCCTCACTATGCATCCAGAATTCGGCGGAAACTGGGAAACGGAGTGTGTTAACATTAGGTTACCTCTGTCTAAGCTGCTGTGCGTGTGGTACAGCATGAAGCAGATTTTTATTTTAAAATATGTACCTGACAGGCGTCCTTCCCGCCTTCAGGGTATCCCGCGCAGATCATTCCTTCTGTCACGTTTAGATCACGGTGCTCCAGCCACTGGTTGCATAGATCTCTGTTCAGAACTGGCACTTCCACTTCGTTCACTGCGGGCTCGTATTCTGACACTGTGAGATGTAACTTCATTTAATAGACGACTTAAAAATATTTTTACAAAAAATATAGAAAAAATTATAAGCACAAACTTACACAAAAATTAAATTGAAAATAATATTTTAGTTATTTTAAAGTAAAGAAAGACATTGTAAAATAATAAGTGAAATCATTGATACACTTATACACCTAAATCAGCTTCACGCTGTATCCCGCACACAGCAGGGTTGGCGGAGGCAACCTGGTGCTGAGACACTCTGTTCCCATGAGTGGCGGAACTCAACGCCGCGCTTTGCCTCGACACCCGAACGAAGAAATGAAAATATAAATGTAAATAAATATTTCATTTTCTCGAGTTGGGATCGAACCCACAACCAGTCGATTTTACAGTCACACATTGTGCCCCTGCGCCACGACTGGCCTCACTTATATACCTATTTACTATTTATTTATCCGTTATTTTTGGAGTCGATGCCAACACAGTTTCAAAATTTTTAACTTTGTTCGGTATATTTAGTAGTCAAATCTTAATGTTGTTTTTTATTGGCTGGCACCGCCGTCAAAAATAATAGGGACTAATGGGAGAGTACGCTCTGTCAAACAAAAAAATAAATAAGTAGATTCACAAATGACGGAGAAATCGATGGATAATCTTTATATTAATTACTACTTTTTTTTTACCTTTGCGTATCTCGTATCTCGTATATTATTAGGGCAGGCAGAGGGAACCTAATGTTAAGACACGTTGTCACCCACTTTTCACACAGTTTTGCAAAACATTGCGTATTGAGTGGCGGAACTCAACGCTGCGCTTTCTCGTGTTACCAGAGCGATGAAATGAAAATTATTCATTGCAACAAGTGGGAATCGGCCTCGCAACCGTTTACAGATACTGCGCCGCTTCAATAAAATATTAGGTTTATGTATATACGTCCTTACATTGTGGCATTTCCGGTGAACCACTGTAATGTGCGGCGCAACTCTATCGAGCAGTTTCTATAGAGATACCAGAGGTGCATTCTCTCTCGTACTTCGTTTGTATGTGTAAATTACATAGCCATTTTTCACTCTTACAAGAGTTTTTTTGCGACATTTAATTAATGTACGTTACTTTGTTAGTATGTTTTAAATAATAATTTGCTAATATAAACTAATTAATCACTTGTGTGCTTACGTAAATACGGTAGTTGCCTATTCAGATCTTGCTTCTTATCTTAAAGGAATATAGGTCTGAAGCTGGTGTAGTACAGCCAGACAAACGAACTGTTGATATCGAAGATTGACGTAGGAGATAGATTATTAATATTGGGCGATAGTCTCCGCGTTCGGCGCGCATCGCGGCTATAGGTGATGATTTCTTAGAGCTTATTCGCTAATTGAAGTTACAGTTATTAAATATTATATACATACTGTCTTTATCATCGCGTTTTCCCCATCCGATGACAGTGCACAGGGTTCCGGGGGCCAGAGCCCGTTGCGCCGGTGGCAGGCATACTGGTGATAGTTGCTCGTGGTATCTGACTCTTACTGCCAGCTAGGAAAAAGAAATGAGTTAAAAGTTAAAAATATATCGGCTTAATTTTCGGTAACAACTACTTACAGAGTAGGCAAAGGGAACCTAGTGTCAAGACACTTCGATTCCAACTTTCTGTCGTTTTTTCGAGAAATTTTGTGTTAAGTGGCGGAGCTCAACGCCGCGCCTTTTCTTCAGCTTGTACCAGAGTGATGAAATAATTAATTTCCCCAAGTGGGAATCGAATACACAGAAGTCGCCTTCACATTCAAGCGAATGGATTGAACAGAGAAAATTATTACAATATGTATATAATAATATTTCTCTAATTTCAAAAAAGGTCTTAAGTCAGTTATGTCGGAACTATGCTACTATGTTTTATTGTTTTATTTAATTTTATTTTTTAAAGGTGCAATAAAGTATATTTATTATTATTATTATTATGCTACGAGGGCATCGCTGCTGTTTATCATACACTCTGTTCTTCACTTTCCATTTTTTTCTTCACGCTTTATCCCGCTCAAAGAAGAGTAGGCAGAGAGTATCTAGTGTATGTAATGAGAACAGAGTGTCATTAATTCCGTTCCCATTAAAACATTTCCGTTCCCCATTTTCCGCCGTGTGGGTATGGAGTGGCGGAATTCAACGCTATGCTTTATCTTGTTACCAGAGATAAGAAAATCAATATTTTAATATACCACTTCCCCGAGTGAGAATCGAACCCATAACTGTCACGTTTACAGTCGCACGTCTGTGATTCCGCGCGAATGGCCCCAAAATTTTTCAAAATTATCACACTAAAATTAGCTATTCATCGATACTTAATCGAAGAGGAACATTTTTATTTCAAGTATCCATTACAATCGAAGACTTTTAATTCTAAACCAACAAATCAAAACTCATACATAAATTAATAGCATCCAAAGTAAAATTAATTTGTCAATTTGTCCCACATATCGTAAGAACACAAAAGGAAGCTAAAATATAATTAATTAGCTGCCACTCAGTTATGAGTATCACGGCATCCCAAAATCCATGGACTTGAACGATGTTCCTTAATGAATATGACATTTACGACAAGATTTATTTAAAACCATTAGGCCGTTGTGGCACAACGTCGAGTTGATGGTTGTGAGTTCGAATCCCATTTGGGGAAACGTACTTATGGGGGCGTGGGCGTAATTATTGGCAGCACTGTGTCCCCGCTGTATGCGACCAAAAAAATACCTTTGTACAGCTCCAGTTCTTTCCTGCGGCTTCGCCTGTATTGTCAAATAACTATAAGTTGTGACACATTCTAAGTGTGAGAGTTAACTCCAACTTGTGACATAGTGAGCATTTTTATCATATAGTCTATAGCTTTCCTCGGTAATAATTATATTTAATCCAACATAAAAGTATTTTCTTTATATGGAACACACAAAACATGTCTTTGGAAGTCATTTAAAATTAATGTTTTGTCGTAAAAACCGGACAAGCGCGAGTCGGGCTTGCCTACTGAAGTTACAAAATTTAGATAAATTGTCTCACTTGATCCAGCGGCTTTAATACTAAATTTTTAAAACGATTATTTTTTAAGATTTAACCACAATTGTATAGTTTTCAGATTTTTTCCTGAACTAGTGATCTAGGTCAACCAAAAGTACCCTATTAATTTTGACAACCCTTATAGTGTCGAAAAACGCGTTTTTATGCTGCATAAGCGGCCATATCTGTTTTTAATGAAATGTGAAGTACGATTTTTTCAGGAAATTAAGGTAATAAATACTCAATATAAGATTTGAATTTCAACTCGATATCTCCAAGCGTGATGATAAAGGCTCTTGATAGGCAGACAAATCTTATAATGGTTCCTTTTTCCTTAAGAGGTACGGTACCATAAAAATAAGTACAATTTCATTACACAGATTTATAACTAACTCGTAAATATTCCCTAAGTTATGACTATTACTTATAGTGTTAATTTGGGAGGGAATCTAGAGTTAAAACACTCCGTTCTCCGATCTCAGTCATTTTTTCGAGACATTGTGTTGTTGTGAGAGACGGAACTTAACGCCGCGCTTTAATCAGAGCGGAGAAATGAACATGATTTAACCATTCTCATATTTCTCGTTTATAGTCTGACGTTGATCTAGTAGTGATAGATATTTTCCAGTTTTACGCTGTATCCAGTAAGTAGCAGGGTAGGCAAAGGGTGCCTTGTATTAAAACACACCGCTTCTTACTTTCCGCCGAATTCTAGTGATTAATAATATCGAAATAACTCATTTCCTAGATTATAAGCAAAACTGTATTGAAAAAAAGAGGGAAAAATATTGGAATAGTCGACAGATCGAAGATCGAAGATTACAGGGATTCCCCCCAGATCGACGTCATTTTAGCAAAGCTGAAATTTTGAGAATTAAAATGTCGGTCTTCGGCCTTGGCGATCACAGTCTATTAATGTTAACAATACACAGAAATGCGATACATTTATATTTATTTATTAAGACAGGAATATTTCTTTGCACTATCTTTGATTAATTGAAACATAAAATACGATAATAAAAGAAAATGTGTACTTGTTATCCGTTCGAATTTTGAAAGTATGTTTTTTTTATTTTCGAGGTTATTACAGAGTATAAAATAATAAAACTACTTGCACATAATTTTTATACCCTTACGATGAATCCACGAATGAAACGAACTGACTTAAATATAAAATACCAGATAGAATAGATAAATTATACTAAATATAAACGAAATCCGTTTATTTTCCTCTCTGTAAGAATTTTGATAATTTTTTTGTTAGTGTTCCCCTCCACTCCCTAACCAACCTATATAATTTTAAACTTTAAACTTTCAAAGCCGAGGAGTTTCGTCTGTACGCTGTACTCGTATCAATCACAAAATCACGTAAGAGTTTTATGTAAAACAGATTATAAAAGTTATATGTTTAATAGAGTTGTTCTACTATTTAAAAATCCAAAACATAAAAATCCAATAAAGAAGTCAGAAATCCTAATGTTTACCTGAAACAAAGCGATATCGTTGTCGTGAGCGACCCCCACGTTGTACAACGGGTGTGGTACAACGCGGCGCACTTTCACCTTCTGCCCGTAGTACGCGTGGGAGCGACGCCTCGTGATGCCGAGCTGGATCGTCCAGCCGTTCACATCGGAATGACTGATAAATAAAAATAATTATGAAAATGTTATATGACTAATATATGACAGAGATAGACACTCCGCTCTTCTCTTCTTCTCTTTTTCTCTCAAACTTGAGATATTGTATATGAAATGATTAAACACAACGCCACACTTTTTCTACCAGAGCGGAAACTAAAAATAATTTATTTAGTAGTAATTAAATAATATTTTAAAATGTTTTGGGCATAAAAGAAAAGAATAATACATAGCAACTTTTAAAAATTTCGTGGCATTTTCTCGTTTTAGTAATAAGAATGCGCCTTGCATTCGTAGTAGTAGTAAATTCGAATTCCACTACTCAACTGTCTCAAAAATTAGGAGGAAAGTCTTAACAATAGGTGCCCTCTGCCTACCTTGCTTTACATTCGGAATACAATACAAGGGGGAAAAAAAATTAAAAGCTCGTTTTCTTTATTGTCATACGTTATTTTATTCTTGGTTAGGATCAAGTAGAAACTATTAATTAGCATTTGATTTTTATTTCTTACATAGATTATAGATGAGATGATATCAGATATAATTCTCATCTATAAATAAAATATTTATTTTTACTTACTTCCCTACGCAATGTGAGGCGGTTAGGACCCATTGATCAGCCACCAGGACACCAGCGCAATAGAACACCTCCTCAGGACCACCAAGTATCGCGGCTAAGAATGGCCAGTCACCAGGCGACGCCTCCACGCCGCCCACAATCCTCTTCCTTACTGAACCTATTGTACGTCGTTTGCCACATTCTAGGAAAAAGGAAAAGCGTCTTTAAAGCGAATGTTATCTTATTCCTGCCTATGCGCAGGTTAGGCAGAGGCAATCTAAACGGGCGGAACTAAATTTACAAATAAATGAGTTAAAACAATCGTCTAAGAACCGACGCAGCTTAATTAAAACGTATGGCTAAGTGGTCAGGACGCTTGGACTTGGAAGAGGCATAGATTCGAGTCTTATACGTTTTCTAAACACAACGAAAAGTATTTAAATAAATAATAATTTTATTAGAGGCCTTCGTGGTGGTAACGCGACGGTTGTGGGTTGATCCCCACTCGAGGGAATGAATTATTATTTATTAATATTTTCATTTCACCGCTCTGGCACCTAAAAAGCACGGCGTTGAGTTCCGCCACTTAACAGGCAACGCCTCGAAAATCCGGCGGAAAGTGGGGAACGGAGTATTTTAACAATAGCTTCCATCTACAGTGACACGCTTGTGCCCCTGCGCCATGATGGCCTCAACCAATCTAGAATTACACAATATAAATATTAAACCAAAAAAACCCCACAAACATTTAATTTCGCCATAATTTAATATTTGTAAAGCAAACTAATTACCCTTCGAGATAAATCAGCATTTTTATAAGGGTAGAAATTAAAATCATCGCGTAATAATTTCTTTGTTCGTCGTACCTTGACAGCTAGCGGTTTCCAAATTGAATTTTAAGCAAAACCCTTTTAGGGATAGGGTAAACAAATATATTGTAGTATAGTATGGAAGCTCAAGCGTATTTATGATACTGTATTGAACAAATATTATCATAAGTACGAGATTGTCTAATTTTGAACGCGACAGTTTTTTTTATCAGCTTCACGCTGCATCCTGCACACAACAGGGTAGGCTAAGGGAACCTAGTGTTAAGACACTCCGTTCCCCATTTTCCGCCGAGTTCTAGGAGGCAGAACTCAGCGCCGCACTTAACCTCGGCACCAGAGCGAAGAAATGGAAATATAAATTTAAGTAAATATTTCATCTCCTCGAATGAGGATCGAACCCACAACCAGTCGGTTTACAGTCATACTTTGTGCCGCTGCACCACGACTGGCCTCGAAACGAAAGTATAAATGTAAATAAATATTTCACTTCCTTGAATGGGGATCGAACCCACAACCAGTCGATTTTACAGTCATTCTTTGTGCCCCTGCGCCACAACTGGCCTTTTCAAAATTTTTATTTCTTTTGGTATAGGTCTAGGCGGCATCGAGTTCCGCCACTTTTCATGCAAATTCTTGAATTTGTGCGGAAAGTGTAGAATTATTTAATTTATTATTTTCATTTCCCTGTTCTGGTCTACAAAACGTTTTGATAAACAGTAGAAACGTATTTTCACTATCTATCCTTCCATTGAGTAAAAATCGTAAAGCTACTTTATAAAATATTAATATAAAAGAACAAAAAATTAAAAAAAAAACAGACTCCCGTAACTTAGACCATAAGTCTACCTGACGCGCCGCCATTACAGAAACATAATTAAAGTTTTTGCAATCCCAGCGCTTAGAGAATTAAGAAACAGATAATGTCAAAGAAACTCAGCGTAAATCAAGCTACAGGTGGCCTATAGCTTTACCTTGATGTTAATTTTGTACCATAATAATATTATAAGATTAAATATTAACATAATAAACGATAATAACATTAATAATAATATAGTGTGAGGCCGTTGTGTCTCAGGGGCACAAGTGTGTGACTGTAACGCGACGGTTTTGGGTTCGATCCTCACTCCAGGAAATGAAATATTAATTTAAATGTATATTTCTTCACTTTGGTATAGAAGCAAAGCGCGACGTCTTGTTCCGCCACTCAACGTGTAATGCCTTCAGAATTCGGTGGAAAATAGGTAACGGAGTGTCTTAACACTAAGGTTCCCTTTGCCTGCTGTGTGCGGGATACAGCATAAAGCTGATTTAAATAATAATGAAGAAAAATGAAGAATTCTGGCGCAGTGGCTATGTAGTGCTAGTGTCTGACTGTAAACGCGAAGGTTGTGACTTCGATTCCCACTCGGTGGAACGAATTATTTTCATTATCATGCTTTGGTGACAAGCCTAAAAGCTACGTTAAGTTTTGCGACTCAAAAAAATTTTCTCGAAAATTGGAAAGAAAGTGGGGAATGAAGTGTCTTATCATTATTCCCTACCTGGATAAATTTATGATAACGCTTTTTTAACACGACCCGACATTACTGTGATATGAATCAAATATATAATAAGACAGTAAAAATATTTTGTCTGTATATTTAGTAATTTTGTCTGAAAGGGATAGAGGGACGCTTAAAAAGAATAAAAGAAAGCAAAAAGTTTTTTTTTTAATTTCTTGTCTGTCTGTCTATACGAATGGTCACGCTAATATCGGAAAGTACTAAACCGATTTACTTAAAAGTTTCACTAATTGCTTTGTTTTAATTCAACTTAACAATTATAGTTGTTACATCAAAATCGGTTTATTAAGAAAAAACTTATCGTCATTTGAATGAACTCAAGGCATTAATCATAATAATAATAAACTCGCAGGGCAGCTTGTGGCGAGCTGTTAGGGAGTGGTGAGCCCACGGACCTGAGTCCTCCGGAGGGGAATTGTAATCTATCCCCCGCCTCTGGCTTGTCTTTATTGGCGGGCAGAGTGGAGCGCAAGAGCTATATGCTCGAAAGGGTGGAAGTGCTCAATCTGCGTAATAGCGGGGAAACCCGTTCACGAGCTTCTCGTAATGGTGAAACCGGTGCACACCTCTCTACACCCTTAGCCGACCACGCCGATGTTGCGCCCAAAGCACTACGCCGCCTTGTGGGGGCCCTAGTGGGAGGCGAGTCACCGTCTGCCAACCATTCAATTTGAGACTATTGTAAAGGCGGACGTCCGTTAGTCTCACTCAATAGCCCAGTAGACAGTCCTTCCAAATTCCATTCCATAGTCCTAGTTTAGATTTCCACATTTTCTATAGTTCCTACGCATTGACCGGCGACCATCTTTGGGCAATTACCTGTGGTTGCCCAGAGATGGATCCCGGCTGATGCGTCACAGTAAAACCTTTGTATATTCTCTAAGGGGCCTCTACGTGTTGGACCTGTGTCCCCACGCAAGCCTTCCAAAGGACCGGGTTCTTTTGAATCTGAGAATTATGAAGGAGAAACATAATAATAATTATTATTATAATTCTTTATTTCAGATTTTTAAATCCATATTATTTTGTTATTATATATTTGCTTAACCTATGATAGTACATAATTATTATTATAATTTATTATTTATGATCTATTGACTTCATATGTATATCTTTCTAGTGCCTCCATAGGGGGCTTTCCATTTTATGCCAATGTGCTGAGGAGAGTGTTAGTGCTGCTCGTGAATCTATCTATCACGGACACGACCCGTTTACGAATGATTACGTAAAAATCATCAACTCCTGCCTCCGCGAACATCGTTGACGCACTGCAATGCCGAGGCCTCCCTGGCACCGCCCTCAGCACCTTGTTGTACTGGACACGCAGGGCATTGTAGCTGCGCCGCGTAAAGTTAGACCACAGGCTGCAAGTGTAAAAAGATTGGTAGTAGGCTCGAAATAAGGCTAACTTTACTTGCAATGTACAATGCGCAAATCTGCGCGCTAACATGTTTCCTCTAACTGACAACGCCATGCGCTCCCGCTCCATATCACTATCGTCAATCAGACGTTCAGTTACTATGTGACCGAGGTATTTGTACTCAGGTACTTGTTTTAGTGGAACACCATTTAGTTTGAAATTTGGTTTATAATGAGTTTTTTTATATTTCCCCTAAATAAAAGAAAAACGCTTTTTTTACTATTGTACCTGAACCCATTTACCTCCGCCCATTCTTCACAAATTTTCAGTAATTTTTTAAGCCCACTGACTGACGGACTCAATAAAACCATATAATCTGCATAACTTATATTGTTCATGGAAATACCATCGACTGAACACCCTACTTCAGCCCTATTGAATTTCTCAATTAGTTGATCTATATACAAGCTAAATAACCTAGGTGACGTAAGCCCCCCCTGTCTTACCCCACATTTTAATTTATAACACCGCCTTTACACCATATTTTTTTTTATTGTTTTCCTTGTATATTTTTATTATTAAGTTGGTGTAGTAAAGTATTAAACAAATAAATAAATAAGAGTCACTAAAAGCATTTCCCCACTTAACTACATTTGTCTGACTTTTATACCAATATTTAAACAAGTCAATTAAGTTAGAATTTAAACTAGAGCATGTTTTCAACCTATTTCATATTTCACAATATTTCATATGACACGAGATCGAAAGCTTTAGAGAGATCCAAAAAACAGGTAAATACTGGGGTTTTCCGCTCAATATAATACTGAACTGTCTGCTTGAGGCACAGTATGGCACTTTCAGTGGAAAGTTTAGGCCTAAAACCAAACTGCGCATCGTGTAATTTAACTGCTTTACTTAACCGAGTGTCAAGCAGACCGTCCAGCACCTTAGCAGTGATTGTGGCCAAGCATATCGGCCTGTAATTGGCTTTATCCGCCGCGTCACCTGTTCTATTTTTCATAATAGGTACTACAACTGTCCGTAACATATCATCTGGGAGATACCTATGTCTACGTATTAGTTTACAGTGTATTAGTTTGCCTGCGAATGTTATATAGCAATCGCGCTGGTAAGATTATTGGCTAAAGAATGACATTCGAAACGTCTTGGTTATATGACTGTAGATAAAAATATATATTTTTGAAGCACTATTTTACAATATTTTATACAATAAAGTGATCAAAATTGAATTGTTCGTGGAGATTACCTTCATAAATCGTAGCAGTTAAGTTTAAGTCATAATTAATTCAACACAGAGATAAAGAACGATTTGATCTTCAAAGAAATATCAAGATTTTCAGATTTTTTTGGTTCGTTCGTTCGTTTGAAATAAATCTATATAAAAATGCTTAAAAACATCCTTTCTACGTGGACACTGTTATAAATACATATTTACCAATTGTACATTTAGCTAATAATATATGTAATTAATTTAAAAACTGTACAGGAGTTAATATGCAATCATTACATTTATTTTACAAAGAATATTATGAATCCTTACCCAAATCAATAATTTAATATTTAAGATTGTTTCTGAAGCAGTAAATTAACAAGATCTGGTCGGTTTCCAGGAGGCCCGGGTTCGAGTCCCGCTACGTTCAAATTTTTATACGTTTTCTAAATAAGTATTTTTCTTTCCAAAGTGTGGAGTAACACTTTAAAAATGTTAAAGATATATACGTATAATAAATAATTAGCTTTATGTATATTTTATGAAATATCAACATTGGTCGTATTTTTTAGTTCAAAACAATCAAATATTGTTATAGAAATTACTATAATGTAGTAAAAAAATTATATTTGAATATTACAGGTTAAAGTAATAAAAAATCATATTAGAAGTCATTTTATTTGTGAATCAATTCTGTGTATTAAATCAATAATCATGTAGTTTAAGCGGGCGAAACCGCGGGCGGGCCGCTAGTTTACAATAATAAACATTATTTTTTTGTAGTATCACTCTGTATGCCGCTCAGAACCGAGTAGCCAGAGGAACTTAGTGTTAAGACACTTGCGTTTCCACTTTCCACCGAATTCTGGAGGCATTGCATGTTGAGTTGCGGAACTCAACGCCGCACTTTGCCTCTACTAGAGCGAAGAAATGAAAATGCCTTGTGCCCCTGCGCCTCGACTAACCTCAAAATTATATATTTAATTTCAATAATATTATATTCTATATCAAGCTTGCCGTTATTACTTCAGGATTGCTGAGAAGCATAACTATTAACCACAAGACGCAGGTGGTCAAACGCGTCATAATTAATTGAAGATAATACTTGCATATGTTACCAGTACCTACTCGTATATGAAAATAAACACCTAATAGCGTTGACCTATCAATAACTAGTTACGTTTACTTAAATATTTTAGGATGGGTATGGTAAGATAGGAAGACTTAGTGACATGACACTCTATTTTCCACTTTTCGCTTGAATCGAGAACATTGCGTGTTGGGTGACATGACTCAACGGCGCGCTGTATTTTTCCAGAGCGTGGAAAAGAAAGTAATTAATTTGCCGGAGTAGAGATCTAACACACAATACGTTTACGGTCAGACGTCGTCCGAAAATAAGGTCCTTTAAAACGATATATGACCAAGATTGGTTCTACTTCGCTAAAGTATATGAATTTATTAACTTTATTTAACTCCATTTTTTTACCCGACTGCGGCGAATCTCAAAAGAAGAGTATGTTTCTAATTCCCTTGCCCTCTAAAATCTAAATCCTTATTTTTTAAATTCAAGGAGAGGTGGTTTAATCAAAATTAGAAATAAAAATTCACTATTCTATTCACAGGTACATGAAAAAAATTTAATTTTCTTAACACAAAATGCATGGACATTTCAACTAAATCTTTTCAACGTTGAACAAAGAATGAAGAGAAAAGTACAAGGTTCTAATCCACTTGATGATATATACTCCACTATAGAGCTTCAATGGACGAATGCATTCTACTCGGTAGGGTTAAAAGATAACAATGGTTTCGCTTCAGGTGGACAGTGAAAGATAGTTGGGAGAGCGCTGACGCTACATTTTTGCTAAGCTGTTGACTATAAATTATAGGATACGATACGATATGTCGTGGTATTCTTTATTTTATGGATAAAGGACAGGGAATACAATGATTTTATTGGTTTTCTCATATTATATCATATATGTACATTAGGGTGGGTTGGCCCACCCTAATGTACAACATTTTTTTGGTCCACCATTAGGGTGGTATATATTTTGATACATTAGACTGTAAATTTTAGTTTTATACAATGTCAATGCAAAAACAGAATGGTAATACAACTACAAAGGCAATGGTTTTTTTTCATTTCGTTACCAGAGCGAAGTTCTCGAAATTAATTAATTCCCCACAGTGAGAATCGAAACCACAACCGTCGCGTAGACGGTGCCACTGCGCCACGACATCCTCATACTTTGGATAAAATATAGATTTACCTTGTATAATTTAGAAAATGATCCCAGATTATCGCAATAAGAGGCATCAGTACAACCACTGCACTCAAATAAACCTTTAATATATTGCTCAAAACTTCTGACGAAAATCATAAGTAAGCAAACATTCATCACATTTTATCGCGCAAACTGAAATAAACTTCTGACAAATTTAAAGAAATTAAATTACAAAGTTTTAACGTGAGGTCTTCAGACAGAAGACTCTTAGATTGCTTTAGATATTCAATCAAGATTATTTGGATTTTACTTTATTGCCTTCACTTTATTAGCAACGTTTTATTTTAGATATTTTATTTGTATGGTTTTTTTTAAGTATATATGTTTGTGTGCGTGTGTCTGTTTGTATGTGTATGTGTATTTGTGGGTGTGTGTGTATATATATATATATATATATATATATATATATATATATATATATATATATATATATATATATATATATATATATATATATTTCCTAACGAGCTATTTCCTAACGACTAAACAGATTTTTTAACACCTGATCTCCGTGGTAAAGCCTCGAGACATTACTTTAAGAAGGATGGGAATGATTGTTAGAAAGCTTATGTATGTACATAAGTATGTATTCGTTATGTTCTTTGCGAATTTGTGATCATCTTGCAGTATTATCAACGATGACAGAAAAAAAGTAGAATTTTATATTGTTCTCCCTTCGCCCTTCTGTGTGGCACAAAAACATTAATGTATGTGAGCATAAATTAATACCATGATTAAAACAACATTGAGGCCAGTCGTGACGCAGGGGCACAAAGTGTGACTGTTAACGCTACTGGTAATAGGTTCGATCCCCAATCGAGGAAATGAAATATTTATTAAAATTTATATTTTCATTTGCTCGCTCTGTTGTCCAAGCAAAGCGTGACGTTGAGTTCAGCCACTCAACATGTAATGCCTTCAGAATTCGGTGGAAAGTGGAGAAAGGAGTGTCTTCTAGGTTACTTCCGCCTATCCTGCTGTGTGCGGGATACAGCCTGAAGCTGATTTAATTTTGATAACATTAAAACAACAATGACACATGAAGACACGCCTTAATTGCACATAAAAAAAAGAAGAATACAATTGAAAAGATATATTTGCAATGGCGGGCTAATTTCAAAAAGAAATCTCTTCCAGGCAACCAAGGGAAGTGGATAAGTGCCAAACAGCGGAATAAGATTTGTGATCTTAATTTAAACATTGCAATGACAGTGCAATGATAAAAAAAGAATAAAAATAACAGCAAAAGCTTATACATATTGTAACTGATATCCCAAACACCTTTTAAAATATTATTTAATAAATAATGCCTTGGCTCGTGATGTGTCTAGTTGTTAGAACTCTTTATAGTTGTGATCGTGAAGAACCCAAAATCATTTAGAGATTCAGAGGAAACAGTGTTAAGAATTTCATATTATGCCATTAGAAGGTATTGCTTTAATAAGATATTTGCCATCAGAAGTTGTTCTTGTGTCAGTTATTTAGATAACTGTAGACTCGACAAAATAACATTGTCATAACTCGAAGCTCGT
>JAATLQ010036773.1:0-42925 GCA_013421005.1 Heliconius erato x Heliconius himera | reverse complement strand
CTAAATTTTCGTAATATGGAGTTTGGGGAAGTAGGGCGCATTGGAGATCCGTCTGTAGGTTTGATGCTCACTGACACAGGCTTAGTTAGTGGGTCTTGTTTGGGTGGAATTTTCTCTGGTGGGCCCATAGAATCATCTCTACGACGTTTTTTCTTTTTCTCTTTACTGCGCTCTTCACCCGATTTACTAGATTTTTTATCGGATCTAATACGATCGTCCATAGATTTTACTTGTGACGACGTTATAGGAGTTATTGTTATCGAACTAGGTAATGCAGCTGGAGTAGCCGCCGTTATTGGTATAATTTCTATCCCGGGTCTTCGATCGAGGCATATCATAGATGAAATATTAGAACCAGAACCGGAACTGGGTGCACCAGAAGTCGTGCCTATAGGTGTAATGCTCACCGACGATGGCATGTATGACTTCCCATCTGTGAGATCCAGTAACAATGACGATGTACTTCTACTACGTGATTCATCTTTACTTTTCAGTTTTTGCCTTTTGTGCTCAGACTTGTGAAAAGGATTCCTGTAATAACGTTAAAGAATATTTTAAATTGACATTTAGTATTATATGTTATATGAATAATAAGAATGAAGGATTGTAACACTAGATTCCATTACTTTATGCGGAAAACAGATATTTTAATAGTAGTAAAACCTTAGTAAAAGTAAGGTATACTGACATTATATATTTATAATTTTGCCTATTTATTGATAGTCTTATTCTAATGGTACATACCTGATCATTTCTTCTACATCTCCATCGTTAGAGTTATCCATATCAGACGATGTTCTGTTATCCTGTCCACCGAGAGCGTCTGTCGCGTCCATTCCAGAAAGTTCTAAGTCCGAAGCAAATTCATTTTGTGAAACTGACGACTCTCGACCTTCAATATCATCATTTGTAGAATTACTGTTCATTGTGTTTTCATCATTGCCATAGCCTTCTGAGTTGTCGCTCTCACTGTCGGAGTCCATCAAATCGTTCATGCCCGGCTTGCCCTTCTTCTGGTTGGTCGGCCATAATGAAGTCTCCGCTTTACGCTTTTTTGATTTTCTCTCCTCCATTTGTGGCTTCGACTCACTCGTGTTGGAATCTTGACACATCATTGACAAATGATGCTGCTGTTCAGACAGATATGTGCCTGTGCCAATTTTAAAAATCATTATAAATACTATATTAACGAAATATCTTTTTATACCGCGGGATAGATATAGATTAGAAATATATTTTCTAGATCTAAAAATTTAATATGTAAGAAATGTGTATAGGAGGCCACTCGTGGAGCAGGGGCACAAAGTGTAACTGAAAACGCGACTGGTTGTAAGTTTGATTCCCACTCGAGGAAATGAAATATTTATCTAAATTTATATTTTCATTTCTTCGCTCTGATGTCGAGCCAAATCGAGGCGTCGAGTTCCCCTACTCAACAAGCAATGCCTCCAGAATTCGACGATAATTGCATAAAACTTGTAATATTTTAAATATATCAAAATTGTCTTAAATACAATGACATGAATTTGTAACGCAAAGATTAAGAATAAAGATTTGCTGTGAACCTTGGGGCACCAGAATTAGTTATTTTCATTACCTCTTTGTTAAGACGACAAAGCGTGGCGTTCAGTTCCGATATTGAACACATAGTCTTGGAAATTAGGCGATCGATGGGTAACAGTGTCTTATCACTAGACTCCCTTTTCCTACACTACACAAAAGTACTACCTACTAAACAAAAGTAACTTACCCCCCTGATGCGGGTGGCTGACGTTGGCAGGGTACAGGCGGCCGTGCGGCTCGTGCTTCACGTCACCCCCGGGATCGATGCCCCCCAGGCCACAGCTAAAATTTGACTCCAGAGCCGAGTAGCTACCGTTTATTTGTTTTTTTTCACGCTCCCAGATTTTCACTAGAGACCTAGAAGTTTTGTTGTTATTATATATATGTTTTGGCTTCTTGCTGTATCCATACAGCGCGGCACATAGCAGGGCAATCCCCACTTTCACCGAATTGTCAGGCTATTGTTTTGAAGGGCAGAACTGTGGCATTGTTGCCAGTTGCGAGTACATGAAAATATGGGCGTGGGAATCGAACCCATAACCGATACGTTTATAGCCACACACTTGAGCCCGTACGTCACGTCGCTCTCAAGCATGTAATTATAATTAACATAAGCACTCTCCCCTGTACATGTGATTACTGGTTACATGTATGAGACTACACTTACTTGTGTGACATCGAATATCTTGGAAATACACCTGCGGTTACTTTCTCTTGTAATCGGCATTATTTATTGTTTTATTATGGGACTTATTTAGTTGCATTGAATACAATATAATAATATATACACTTTAAAGAACTTTTGCTTAAAGAAATTCCGAGTGTAATGGTAAAACGTACCATGCCGCCAATCCGGCGACGTACGAGTGCAAAGGGTTAATATTTAATATTTCCATTTTCTTTGCTCCGTCGAATTCTGGAGGTATTGTGGCACGTGGCGAAACTCCACTCCGCGCCTTGCCTCGACCCCACAGTGAAGAAATGATAATAAAAATTTAAATTAAAAAAATATTTCTCGAGTTCGAACGATTTCGAGATCGAACCTACAACTAGTCGCATTTATAGTCGCTACGGCCTTAAATATTAATAAAGAAAATAAGAATAGCAAAATATTAACAAGAAAACATGACGTACCTGAGCGTAATAGGTATAGAATGGCTCTTCTGCAGTACTTTAGTGATGTAATCGTCGACGTGCTCGCGCGGCGGCGCGTTGAGCGTGTACACGGCGGCGCGCGGCGCGGACGGGTCCGCCAGCTCCAGCTCCACCGTGGCCATGCTCTCGTCCAGCGGGTACTCCAGGAAGATGGAGATGTGCTGCCAGGACAGCGCGCTCACTTCGAACATCAGCACGTTCTCTAGCTCCATGACCTGCTTGGACTGCAGCCGCACGCAGCTGGCCACGAGCTCGTTGAAGAGCGCCTGCTGGCGCAGCGCGGCCAGCAGCGGCGGCACGTGCGACGAGTGCGTGAAGGGCACGCTGCTCACCACGCAGCCGTCCAGCGCGCGCGTCTCGCACAGGAAGTAGCACTGCCACTGCGACGGCAGGCTCTGCAACGATTTACTACGATAATCCAAGAGATTGAGAAAAGCGGGTTTAGTGTACTCTAACGTGTTTATTTTAAATAACAAAACTATTTTTTTTTTTTTTTAATTATTAAAAGATAATACAATTTGTAACATACAATGTTACTTTACGTAGGTCTACATGAAAATACTTTAACTTAGCTTCACACTGAATCTTTAACGGAGTAGAGTACTAGTTACTAGTAAATAGTAGAATATTTATTATTGCCTTTTTATTACATTCAACATTTTAAATAACTTAAATTGGTCTAAACACAAATTTATTTTTATATTCAATAAATTTTATTTTTATATTCAATAAATTTCCACCGTCAACGAAGCCCTCGTGAGGTGTACGCACAAGCGTGTGACTGTAAATGCGACGATTGAGGGTTCGATTCACGATGAGGGAAATGAATTATTTAATATTTTCATTTCCTTGCCAAACAACCAGACTAAACTAAACAACTAACTATTGAGTTCCGTCACTCAAAACGATTGCGTGGTAAGTGACCTCATAAATGCGGTGGAAATTAGGAAAGGGAGTGTCTCAATACTAAGTTCCCTCTGCCTACAATGCTTTATGCGGGATACAACGTGAATTTAAAACAAAATTACCACAAAAAGTCCTTTGCTGAGATTCAACTCGATTGTCTTGCCGGGTTCTAGTTTGTTATAAGCTTGTTGCGCCACTAAGCCTAGCATCGGTTTAGCGTTTGCCCAGTCCCCTGCTATTTCCACCTGCAAAATAGTATTGTTTAAAGAATATTTTAGAAAATCATAAATATATAATGTATATTACAGCGTTTATAAATGACTGAAACTACTATTAATGAAAATTACAATTAACATTAAAATGAAAATGAACTATTAGAGGAACTATAAGAAGTATTTACAACAAGAAAAATTTTTACTAAGCAACTATTTTAACATTATTTGTTTTGTTTTAATTTGCAATCCTAGTGTTAAGATATTCGATTTGTCGTTAAACACTTTTATTCCCCACTTTCCTCTGGATTCTTGAGGCATTGCGTGTTGAGTGGTGAAACTTAATACCGCGATTTGTCTTATTACCAGAGCGGGAATCGAATCCGCAACCGTCGCGTTTACAATTGCACGCTTGTACCCCTAGTAAGTATAAGTACAACGCCACGACGGGGTCGTGTGGTTCGATTCCCATACAAATACATAAAATATTGTAATTTCCTCGCTCTGGTAAGAAAACAGCACGGCGTAGAGTTCCACTACTCTATAAGCAATGTATCGAAAATTCTGCTAAAAGTGGGGAACGGAATAATAGGTTCCCTTTGGCTACCATACTATTACGGCTGTACCTCCTATATAGGGGTATAAAAAATCTTTGCCTTACCTCAGTTGTGGCATGAATTAGTTTCGCGAGTCCAGCGCAAAGTGGAGTTGGCTGAGAAAGTTTTAGTGTAAAGCAAGCTGGCAACATTGCACTGTTCTGAGGTACAAGCTTGGCATATATCGGACCACTTCTGGAACAAAGTAATGTGTTAAGTAACATTCCACACCTTTCGCTTATTTTATAAGTTACAGGTACACTCTGAAGTTAGGCTTTCTGAACTTTAGCCAATTGTTCACTCAAGAAGAGAAAAATTGTAAAATCAAAATTAGGCAGCACAATATGTTTTTTTAAAATTAATCTGTCCATTATTCAAATATGTTGGTGACTTGACATAACAACTAAAAGTAAAAACAATTAGCATCACATAATTTGTATAAAATAAATAAAAATATTATTTAAAATAAAGTACCTACATAAAAATCCCACTAATATTATAAATAAACTAGTAATAAACGAAAATTTATAAGAGTGGACGTTGGTTCCACTTTCACGCAAAACTACTAAAAGGCTTTAGATGAAACTTACAGTAATACTCCTTATACATTAGAATAACACACAATTTATGAAAAGATGTTTTATAAGTCCCTTTTGCACCGGTCATATTACAATGTACTAAGCAACTACATACCCTTTTGCACTACGCTGTGCAGATATAATTGGTGATAATTGCAATTTATTTGCTGTAGATCCCTCTAGAAGTACAGTTGCAGAATGCCCTATTGGTGTATGAGAGGGTGCTACCAAAGAAGCGAGGCCACTGGATACAGAAGGTTTCCCCATAGTCAGTAGCTCCACTGTCAGTGGTTGCAAGCCTTTGTCTTTGTCTAATAGCTCATACGGTGAAACAAAATATGTAAGGCGCATAGCGTGACCTGAAATAATTTTATATTATTGCTACATATGCTGTAATATAAGGTAAAAAAATGTATGCAGAATCTCACTAATCCCGTATAAATGACCAGAGTTCCATATTATTAGAATGTTTAGATTATTGTTTTTTTGTTAATGATCCACAGATTTTTTATAATTGTGTCATGTTTTTTGTTTTTAATTTCACACTGTATTCCGTGTGTAGCAGGGTATCCGACACCACCCTTTATCATGAATACCAGAGCAAGGAAATTAAAATAATTAGTCAAGGACATGGAAATTTAATCCATAATCATTGCGTTTACAGTCAGAAGCTGTGCCTAGTCACTATTAACTAATTGCATGATGTACACAAGCAATATATAATCAGTAGTTGTTTTTTGAACAAGGACTACAATATACACATTTTTGTCTTTGTTCAAAAAACCTTGCCTCACAGGTTTTTAAGAAATATTTGGAAGGTGCCAGATTATTGGATATTTGATCTATTGAAGAGCCTGGAATAGAGATTTTACTGTATTTTATTTACTAGAGAAATGGACATACATATGTATTTGAAAAATGAGTAAAAATAATACATTAAATATGAAAAAAACAATTTTAAAGTTATAATAATTATAATAAAATAAATAAAAAGAAAAATATGAAATACTTTTTTAGAAAGAATTCCTAAGTGTGAAAAAACATTATAAAAATGTAAAAAATATTATGTTATTGTCTTACATACCTCCCCTTCTTTTTTGCAAAAAGCCTATAGGACTTTTGTGTACTTGAGCCCAAGGATCCTTAATCATACTTTGCAATTGGCGTAATGTACACAGATCTTCTTCTAAACTTTGAAGTGCACTAAATGCTTTACATTTTACCTAAAAAAAATAATTGTAAAAAATAGTAATCACACTTAAAAATATTTATTTATCTTTGCATTTTGAACATTTATAAATTGTGTTAAAATATTAATGAAGAATGATAAATCATAATGTGTATATTTCAAGCTAAATTATAATTTATTTCATTTCATTACTAGGCTTTTACAATTTTTATCAACATTTTTGTACATTTTAAAGGAGTTAGTTGGGCTATAAATATGTTAAATCATATATGATTTATAATGACTGACTCAAAGCTGAGCAATTTTTTAGACTCCAATAGAAGTGAATACTCTGAAGTGTACTGACACAAAGTTTTTGCCTAATTAAATTGTTTTTGGTGTTATTTAAAACAATAGTACTAACTAATATGTCATATTTATTATAAAGTATATAGAAATTAGTTAACATTTAATTCATTATAAGACACTTTTCACCACTGAAGTCAAAATATTAATAGTGAGATTATTTAATGTTTGGATACTGTACCATATTTAAAGATTACTTTAACAAAACATAAATTTGTAGTATAAAAAAAATTCAAGCAATACTCACTTTCTTTTCAGCGTTTAATTGATACACAGCTGTGAGTCCCTCTAATTGGGCTGTGAAGTCAGCAAAATCTCCCCGTGATATACATTGAACAAGCTCTTCACAACTTTGTTGTTCAATCTATGATTATAATAATATTGAATTTTAAGATGCACAAGACACAATGACACAAAAAATCTATTTTAAATATATGTTTATATAGATTTATTTATTATTCATAGAATTATAGATCATAATAAAACAAATAAATTTAAGCAATTACAAAATTAGAACTCTACCAACCTTTCCTTCATGATGAATTTTGACATCTTTGACTGACCCTGAAGATTCAAATAGTATTTCCAAATAAAACATATCGGAAGAAATAAATAAATTAACACCAGAGGTGCCCACCACAAATTTGAGTCTGAAATGCAAAATAGTTTTGTAAAAAGTAATTCAATCTATCATTATAAACATTATTACTTTTTAAACATACCCAAGCTGCCTGGAAAGACATTCTAGCCTTTCAAAGAGACTCTGTAATGAGCTAACTTTGATGCAATGTTGAAGGCTGTCAAGGCATTTTTGTAGGATCATACGATCAGCACTGTCAACAGCCCATCTATTATCCTATGTAATAAAAGATAAATGAAAATTAATAGTAGTTAAAAATGCTTTAATGTGATTTACAATTTTATTTTAGATTATCATATATATATTTGTAAGCACATTTACTACAGTAATTTTAGATAAAATTTACATTTTAGCTATGGTATAAAAAGCTTACCAGCATCGCCATTCGAACAGCTTTGGAAGTTTCACTTAAATTTTTGTACTGTGACGTTTTGGATCTTAGTTTTTCCATGAGGATTTCTTTTTGAAGCTCTTTAGATTTATCCAGTAGCCCATTTGTAGAAGCCATGACTAAAGCTTTATTATCCATCATTTTTATAACTACTTTATCTAATTTACCAACAAACACAAAATTGATAACACAACGTTTTGATCAATACTTCCCTTTAGTGCCAATTTTTTATTTTTATTTTATTATATGTAAACAAAATTTGCAAAATTACATTTTACATATATATTTTTATAAATAAATTAAACATTTAATGGTTTTATGTACGACAATTTTAATCCACTAAAAAATAGCTTAAGTAATGAGTTTGACAGTAGACACTCGATAGATTGTCACTTCGCTTGACTTAAAGCGATGCCATTTGCTATTATGCCGCTAAGTTAAAATATATTTTTTGATGTGAGAGGGCGCTATTGTGCTAATTTTGTAGGCCTATGACATTTTTTTAGCATAATTATGTCGAATAATTTTGCTAACAGAAAAGTTTGGGAATGTTAAATTAAAATTATAAAATAGATTTTTATTTAGGTAACATTTTAAAAGTGATATTATTATATAATGTTGCGTTTACACGCTTGCCAAGCGTCATGAACGCAAGCATATGATCGTGTTGGCTTGTGAGGTGTGATTTCGGAGAGCTTGAGAGAGCTTGTATTGTTGCCGATCCGGACCAATATCAGTTTATGAACACAGATCAAGGTGACGTGCACATACGATGGCGTGTATTCAGTGTAAAGTCTTACTTATAAGTACGTGCCGAAGGAATGTGTTTTGCTGCGCAATATTATAATAATTTACAAGAAAAAACACTGAAGAAAATAAACAAATGTATAGAGAATCGCACCACCCACTGGTTTATTTTAAAAAGTAATAAAATTTAAAAAAAGATACGATTGGTAAATTGAGCTAAAATATTTGAAAAAATATTCTTGATATATTATTTTCTTGTTCATTAAGAATAAAAAAAAACACAAAGCTATTTCAAGTTCAAAGAAAAATATATTTCAAGACGCAAATTAAAATAATTTCATATATTTAACAATATTCACTAGTATCGTCTGGCAGGCAACTATCAGGAACATACTAACGCACTCAGGAACGTGTCAAACGTAAATGGCATTCGTGCTTTTGTGAAGATTGTGGACGATTGTGAAGCTCTGGCAAGCGTATAAGCGTAACATGGCAAGATTTTCATTGTGACATGACGTAAATGTGTCATGTTATACAAATGCTTTATAGTTATAAAAATAAAAATGCTGCAAACTCCCTGCGTTTGCAAGATGGCGCTACTGCATATGCCAAATAGTGAATGACAATTGCTTATTATCCATACTTCCATACTTATATTATAAAATCGAAAGTAACTCTGTCTGTCTGTCTGTCTGTGTAGCAAACAACTTCATATAAAGATACTTGAGGGTCTTGGGATGGTCATAGGTTACTTTTTATTTCTCGTATTTATAATATTACAACACCAATAATGCCAAATTTTGAAAACAAAACTAAATTTTTTCTAGGCCTTTTTTTGATTATTATACTCTCGCCATAACTTTGCATATTCCGAATACGGTAATTTACAATTTAAACATTGTGAATTATTATGAGCGGTAGTTACGTTTATATAAATCAGCTTCACGATGTATCTCGCACACGGCAGGGTAAGCAGAAGGAACCTAGTGTTAAGACAATCCGTTCTCCACTTTCTGCCGAATTTTGGAGGCATTGCGTGTTGAATGGCGAAACTCAACACCGCGCTTTGCCTGGAACTTTAAAAAAACAATATATTACAGTTTTCATATTTCTAATAATAATATAATAATTAATCATTGCTCTCACATACATAGGCACGGCATATTGGGGCATTCGTGCAGTTGTCATGCCTACACTACGTGACACGATGACTGATGAATGATGAGCCATTTATGTTTGTATATGTTAGAGATCGGTACACGTAGGGACACGGTATCGAATAGAAATAATCGATACTGTACTTATGTGTAGTATCGAAAAAAAAATATCGAACTCATGAAAGTTTCGACACAAAAGTATCGATACTTTGAAGTATCGAGAACTTTTCTTAGAGCCTAATGCTGAATGCGTATACATGAGCACGTCAATGTCAGTTAATAAGTAACGTCATTAAGTCACTGACGTTGACATTAAGTATTAAGAAGCTTCAGTAGAACAGAACATAAATAAAAAAATAGTTAAAAAGACATGCTTTTGTGAAAAAAAAGTAACAATAAATTTTTTTTCAAGTTCATTTTAAGCCACTTTCATTCACAGAAGTATTGAATCAAAGGTATCGATGCTTTGAAGTATCGAGTACTTTTCGTAGGTCCTAATGGGCATAGCATGCTAATACGCGAATGTCAGTCAGTAAGTAACAAAAAATAAAAATATTATAAATCCCATTACTAACCCTTACAATCGTTTAATAACAAAAGTTTTTCGAGCCGTTTTAATAACAGGCGGGTCGGAATTTTTTCAGGGTATTTATGAATAGTGTAACTAATTTAAGTAATCATTACTATTATTATAATTCTTATCAAATAATATGGTATTTATAATGTTAAAAACATTCCCTAATTAAGATTTACGATCCTCGCATATAGAGGATTACTAAAGAAGTGTGCATGTGAGTGAGACGGTGTTATCATAAGTTTGATCCGAAAGGCCAAGTGCGTTGGGTAATTTATTGGATACGATACCTACTTAAAAGTAGGATAAGTACTTTTTTCTAGGTACACGTCTCCATGTGCTCACAACTTAACGAGGCGACATTATAAATTTCATTAAAAATACGATTATTTTAGGATTATGCCGCGAATATACGATACGAAAAAAGGAACTATAAGGGGAGAAGTGAAGAGGCTATATAATCTGCGAAGAATAAATTTTTAGATAAGACTTTTAAGCATATATCTATTAGGAAATTGGCACAAAAATACGGCAAACCAAAAACATTTTTTGTGATTGTAGTTTATATCATACAAAATGTGTGCATACGCGCGCAAACTTACTTCTGTACTCTCTCTCTCTTCTTGTACTTCCCGTTGACCAACAATTCTAATATTATAACGCAACCTTCGCGACTCGCACTTGTAGCACTCGCATTTTTTTTTCAGCAGACCAAAAAAAATGTCAATATGAAATAAGCATAACTACAATTTTGAATGTTTTCCCTATAAAAATTAATAGTTTATGCGTAACGTTTCAATCCATAAAAATGAAAATATGTAAAAAAAGAAAAGTGTAATTCTGCTATGCATAAACAAGAATTAAATAATTCAAATGTATTATAAACCAATTATCTAAATCTATCTGTCGCCCGTACCAAATCGCGAGGACATTTAGTTGATGACGAAGTAGAGGAAAAAAAAAAAAAAAAATTCTGCTATTGACGGATCTCTAGATTTTGAGAATCGCTTTATTCAAGTAACCAACACACGTGTTAAACATAAAAGGATCAGAAGCCAAGGGATAAGTGAGAAAAGGCTAACGAATCTAATTAAATTAGATTTCGAATCCTCTTTGAATCTCTTTGAAATAAAAAGCCCATGAGGCATGGACCCTTTCATAAAATGTTATCAACTTGTCATTCACTTTTAACATTTCTAGTCGCTTATATTTTTATATTGTTTCAGGTTTTTTTCTGAAACATATATCACCTAAAGTTATACTTTGTGATGGTGTGGATCGAGTCGAAGGTAATATCAAATTTCTAGGTCTATGGTCCCTTGAAATCAAATCAATCAAAAAATACGTAAGTATTTTCTGCAATTAATATAAAATTCGCCTCGTAATCAAAACCTGTTGGTTACTTTCCGTGGACCTACAGTTACGAATAAGACGCGAAGTGATAATTTGCGATATAAATATTAAGGAAAAACTCCGAATAGGAAAAAAATATAGATCTACTACATAGAAAAAAAAAATTTTCAAACTTATGTATGTATGTCAGTAGTTCATTTCATACAAAATGAGGGCAAATGCCTGTAAATTTAAGTTCAACTTTATTCGCCGTGTAATCAACACCTACCGAAAGGGTTTTCTCGTAGATCTACGGTTATGAAATTGATATGAGATATCAGAAAAATATCAAAATTATTTATGTTAATGATAAAAACTATTATAAGCTTATAAGTGTAATTAATTTCATACAAAAAAGAAAAATGTACCTAGATGATAAGCCTTTGCTATTGCTAGGTGTGTATACTAACCCACCAGAAATTTTATTTATGTATTTAACACGATCTTTTATTCTACAGGTTTAAATAGCTCTATCTCTCATATATATTTTTTTTTAAAAAGATGCGGGTAATTAAAACCACTCATCGTAATCGAGTTTATGTTAAAATGTGCAAGTTTTCAGTATTTTAGTACTCAAGCACACATTAGAATAACGCAAATGGAAATTAAAATATTACCTACATACATCTACATGATATAGGGACTACTGGAAATACAATAAACAATTGTAGCCAGAAAAAATATCAACATATCTGGACTTGTCGGATAGGTTACTTGGCGGTTAGATATGGGTTCGTAGTTACATTGAATATAATAAAAAATAGAAGTGTCATGTATAATTCAAATCTATTTGAAATTATACTTTTATAACAAGAACATTTTACGGAATTATATGCATTATGCACTATATAACCGAAAAACTAATAACATTGTAACAACAGTTATTAAGTTATTATTAAAACAATAATACGTATTTCTCGATATAGATATTTTACAACGACCACAATAAATAAATAAGCTTCACGTTGTATCCCACATACAGCAAGATGGCAGAGGGAACCTAGTGTTAAGGTTAAGACACTCCGTTCCCGACTTACCGCCGAATTTTGGAGGCAATACGTGTTGAGTGGCGTAACTCTACGCACCGCTTTGCCTCGATACCATAGCGAGGAAATGGAAATATAATCTCCTCCTCGAATCCTCGAGTGGGGATCGAACCAACAACCAGCCGCGTTTACAGTCACAGTTTGTGCCCCTGCGCCAATTTAATATAATAAATAAGGTTCAATAATTATTATAAGTCATTTGAAGTGAAAGCTAAAAAAAAAATGACTATCTGTCGTATTGGGAAAATATGTGATGTTCAAAAACAACGTAATGGTTGTAAGCAACACGATAGAGTAATCTACAATCCAATTTCAGGTTGCGAGGCCAAATATCGTTGCAGCCGAGAAATTCAAATACTTTTTAATACATGTATGATACATACATACTTTCATTTGAAACTCTTCCGATGTTTTATATCTCTAAGAGCGATACCTGCAGTCGACATTTTCAATGCAGTTGTTATCATGATGCAATACTTGAAGTTATTGCTAGAATTCAATATTTAGAAATATATTTATTGGTTCAATTTTATTTCAAGCTAAGAGATGTAATTTGAATTGTGAGATGTAACTTGACTCGGAGAGAAAAAAAATAAGATTTTTTTTTATCTGTTAGACAAGTTTGCTTTAATAAATCAAATCGAATCAGCTTCACGCTGTATCCCGCATACAGCAGGATAGGCAGAGGGAATCTAGTGTTAAGACACTCCGTTCCTCACTTTCCGCCAAGTTCTGGAGGAATTACGTGCTATGGGGCGGAACTCAATGCCACGCTTTGCCTCGACACCAGAGCGAAGAAATGGAAATAGAAATTTAAATAAATATTTTGTTTCCTCGAGTGGTGATCGAACCCATAAGCAGTCGCGCTTAGAGTCACACTTTGTGCCCCTGGGCCACGACCGTCCACAATTTAATAGATATTTTTTTTATTATACGATGACTTTACCAGAAATTGTTGTAAAATTGACGTGATTGAAAAAAAGATTCATAAAAAAACATTTTTTTAGTATTATGTCATTAAATGAGGGCAGTCAGGGAGTGGGGGGTACAAGTTTGCGACTGTAAGTTGTGGGTTAGATCCCCACTCAAGGAAATGATATTTTTATTCAAATTTATATTTTCATTTCGAGGCAAATCGCGGCGTCGAGTTCCACCTCTCAACACGCGTCATCGTCGCAAGTGTCTTATCATTAGGTTCCCTTTACCTAACCTGCTGTTTACCCAGTATAAATCTCAGCGTGACGCTGATTTATTTTTTATTTATTTAAGTCATTAAAAGACATTTGCATATACTGAATTATTATATTGTTTTAGGAATAAAAAAGTCTTTAATCTCTTCCTCCTCAACTCCTTATACCGTTTATATTAGCACAAATCAAATTACAGTATAAATACATCGTAGAACTTAGTAGAGAAAGTTCTTGAGAGTTTTATTAGTAGAGCAAGGTAATATTTGAGTGGAGTCCATCGCTTCCACTCGATAGCACTCCGTTACAGCGCTATTTTAATTATCTAGAGAACTACCTTTTGCATCATGACATTGCGAACTTTGTCGAGAGGAAAAGTTAAATAGATTTAGTTTAATAGTCAGATAAATTGAATTTAATTTTTAAAATATTTTACAAAAAAAATAAGCTTCACGCTGTATCCTATGTTAAGACACTCCGTTCCCCACTTTCTGCCGAATTCTGGAGGCGTTGCGTTGAGTGGCAGAACTTAACGCCGCGCTTAGCCTCGACACCAGAGCGAAGAAATGAAAATATAAATTTAAGTAAATATTTCATCTCCTCGAGTGGGGATCGAACCCACAACCAGTCGATTTTATAAGCACACTCCGTGCTCCTGCGCCACGACTGGCCTCAAAATATTTTACATGTGTAATTAAATATGTATTTATTACGCATTAAGTGGCTGCCTGCAACTTTCTTTACCATGTTACCTCCATTTTCCACCCACTACCGTAATCGAAACTTGCAGCAAGTAACAGACAAAGAAAACCTAGTAGTACTCTGTGCTCAATTGTCGACCAAAATTTGAGATACTATTAGTTAGTTATTGCAAGTTAATCACGCTTTTTTTACGGAAATTAAGAAATAAAAACTTACTTTAAATTTAATAATTGCTTTGAATGGTATATTAAGTTCATAACTAGTGAAATAACAGTCAAACGCGTTACTATTACACGACGGAATATATTATTTATAATATTTTTTTAGCTTTACGCTTTAACCCGTAACCCGCATATAACAAAATAGAAAACCTAAAGATACTCCGTTCCCTACTTTCCGCTGTTTTTTGAGACAACGCCTGTTGAATGGCGGAGCTCAATCAGAGCAAGGAAATGAAAATATTCGCGTCGCATTTACAGTCGCACGCAGTGCTACTGTGCCACAACAGCAGCACTTTAAAAAAAATATATATTTATTATTACCAGACCTTTTACGTGGACATTTACTCCCGCCAGACGTCCTAAAGGTTGTTTAAAATAGACGCAAACCTAGTTGAACTAGCGAGCCTAAATATCACATATATTATTTTAGGTACTATTTCTTTTACTATCTATCCCCTTTTTATTCTCAGAACACCGGCCTGATAATAATTAATAATTTTTTTTTGCATTATTCTTAAAAACTTATTTTACTACGAACGTTTCTCCTTTAACGTAGGTGAGCGTGGATTTTATTTACTTTTAGTTCGTGTTACCTCAGAAAAGGTCGCACTTTCAAGTTAGTAAGTAATGTACGGTACATAATTCTCAAAATGACGTAGATCTGGGGTCCCTGAGATCATAGGTCGTTTAATAGTTAGCGCGTCTAGTGAGTGTATAAAATATATTTTTTAAATATTGTAAATGCTATATTTCCTGATTACCATTAGTGCAATAGTCATGACTTCATCATAACATCTTAAAGTTCATCAACCAACAAAACATCGAAAATAAGATAGAGATGTCGAAAATTGGTCGTTGTTTAAACCTGCCAATAAATAGCTATTCGTACTACAAATTTGACTCGAGGACTCTTTCTGAGTCCAGATTGTTATTAAAAAAAGTACTTAATAAAATAAAATGTGGTTCCTTAGTATTTTTGATTTAATATACCACTCCTATAAAAGCCTCAACTTAAAGGAAAGGCGAATAAAATTCAGGAACGTTGTAATTGTATCAATATATTTCATTAGCCTCTCTGAAACATTTTCCCGTTTCTTTTTAGAAGCAATAAGTAATGTAATAAAATTGAAGTTTCTCGCATTTTTAACATATACGCGATATATTTATATTGAAACATGAAACGATAAATGTAGACACAAAAATGTGAAAGTATTTAATATATTCTACTATATTGAACGTTTATGTATAAGCGTTTTGTATTTTTTTAGCTTTACGTGTATCCTGTGCATAGCAGGGTAGGCCTAGACAGAGGTAGCCTAGGAACCTAGTGTAAGATACACGTCCCCATTAAGTCACTACTGCTCCTCATTTTCCGCTGAATTCTGGAGGCATTGCGTATTGAGTGGCAAATCTCCACACCGCACTTTGAAATACAAAAAATGAAAATATAAAATATTTAATATCTTCGAGTGGGAATCAAACCCACAACCTGTCGCGTTTAGAGTCACACGCTAGTGTCTCTGTGCTACGACTTGCCTCAATTTGGATTTTGCCCTTTGAAATTCAATTTGTCGAATTAAAATTATATAAGATTGGAGCTTTTAGCATTTTTTATATCTACAAATTTGAATGTAAAATTTTAAGAACGAAGATCTCTTTTGTATACTACTCATATCAATAGTGCATCCGCTACAATAGAATGTGGTTTTTATTAACGAATGGAACGAAATACAAAGCTTCATCTATCATCTTGGCCGTATATGTATGCAGTATTCAGTTTCTTCGTGTATAAAAAATATTTATGTTGTAAAAAAGTATAAAATATTTATAATATTTTATATTTTTTTATAAAAATAATACAAAATAAAATGAAATAATATTGCCAAATTTTATTTTTGAGATAATATAAATCTTTTACAAAAATGAAAAAAAAAATAGTTGCGGAAATGTTTATACCAATTATATGAATAGGTTTAATTTAAGATGTTATTTAAAATATATAAATGAATTATGATGTAGGATCTTCTAAAAAATTTTGAAATTTAAAGTGTGTATATTTTGTACCTTCTCAAACTGAATTAGAACCTCATTTCGAGGATCATCCAGGTAGCATGGCTAAGCCAAAGTACATATAGGTAATTGAATTAATTTCTCAACTCACGTCTATATATCGTATTGGTAAAGTTAATAAGTACATAACCTGTTTATATTTAACGTATACATATCTCCTTATGCGGTAAGTAAGGATCATGCGTAATTCAATTACAGTTAGTGAATGTCACGACATTAAACCAATTATGTTTCAGACATTACAAATTATTGTACCTTAGTAAATATTAAATTTGACATTTACAGAGATATGATATATAGTAAGGGTTTATCGTTTATCAATTTGAAACACAAATTGTATACAGGATGGAGGCGTCTGCGCTCCTTTTACGGGAACAGCATATAGGATAAAATATTTCAAATCTATACTTAAAAAAATCAATCAAAAATTGTCAACAGCTTAGACTCAGGATTATTATGTTCATTTTGTGATTTTTATCCATACGTATGTATTACGTGTAATGCAGTTAATAATAGATATCAGTAACATAACATCTACTACTACAAAAATACTATTAAACGTTGCCGATCTGATACTTTTCGTTTTCGAAAACATATCAAAACGAGAAAGGAATATTTCTCGTTCTATTTTACGCAATGACCTTTTTTCTATAATAAACCTAAATAACGTTCAACTTCCCCGCTAATACTTACGACTCGATGTCGTGAATGCGTGCGTGGGGTGTGTGCGATGTTGTCGCTTTGACAGGTTTGTGTCTGTGTGCGATATTCTTAAGAAATGCGTTATATTTTACAAGAATAATTTTATTATTTGTTCTGTTTCAGATTTTTTTTCCATATTTAGCAAAATCTCTTGCGTTTTAATGGTATTAGGCTTTTATAGAGTAGTTGAAACTGTGCTTTTAATAAAAATTGTGAAGACAATAACACTGTAGATTCATGTACACTATTTATGTAAATTTTTAATTTTCGCTACCAAGTAATGAAATAAGCATCGGAAAATGAAAGAAATAACCTGCCTGCCATTTCCGAGAAAGCGAGCGAAGGAGCTACGAAAGCTACGTAGACCGTAGCGTTCGTCGCCCTGTTCTTTCGACTTCTCCTCGGAATAATTCGTGATACAAGAAAAATATTTATATAAATTTCTACTGAATATCTTGTATTTCTTGTTACATTTTATTACATATTTTCTCAAGAAATATATACATAAAATATGATACAACATGGTTATCTTAAACTGTCTAGAAATAATTGGAAAATTGATATTTAATCTATAAATATATTGTTATAAAACTAAATTGTAGGCTTTACAAAAATATAAGTTCACAATTACACTATCAATCATACAGTTTTATAAGTCCTTATAAGACTCGATTCATTAGTTTTCTATAAAACATATATAGTTTATATCTTGTAAAAATTACTAAGCGGTTATTAGCTGTTTGAAGAGCGAGACATTGGATTGTTAAACGAATCGCATGATTATTGGCTTATTGGAAATCTTCATACATCTGATTCTTTAATATATTAAATTCAAATTATATGAATTCTTTCTATTATTTTTCGGTGCGTATTGAGTTTTTTATTAGGCAAAACAGTCTCACTTCTTATGTGACGCCGTGTCGATGAACGACTATATACATTTTTAATCGTACCAGAGCTGTCCATTAGACTGAAAATATATATGGGTAGATGTTGGAGGGGAACTGTTAGTTTTGAAGATTATTCATTAGTGCTAATAATACATATTTTTTTACATATAACATATATGTACTGAGGCCAGTCGTGGCGCATCATCTTGCCCCATCGACTGGTTGTGGGTCCGATCTCCACTCGCGGAAATGACATATTTATTTATATTTACATTGGATTGAAAACTGGAGAGGATTGGAAAAGGCTTTGCCCTGAAATCAGAGCGAAGAAACGGAAATATACATTTAAATAAATATTTCATTTCTTCGAGTGGGAATCAAACCCACAACCAGTCGCTTTTACAGTCACACTTTGTGCCCCTGCGTAACGACTGAAATTGTAACCTTTTTATTAAAAGAGCAACTTTTGAGTTTCTTGCCGATTCTTCTCAAAAGAATTGCTCTCCAAGCCGATAATAGCTTTACGTTCATTCGACGATTCAAAAGTGCTTGTAAATGTCTATTTCAATAAAGAATATATTGAATTTGAATAAATGTATATGTTATTGTGTATTAATTATATTACAGATTGAGCGTAATCTGTAAATATAAGTTAAGTTAAGCTATAAATATAAATATAAGATACGTTGGAAGCCAATTGTGATTGAGCAATAAACGCATACGCACCAGTGGCATTTTTTTAAGATGTTTCGTTAATACTACAATTATACTGGGTGGAGGTGTCAGCGCTCCTTTTACGGGAACAGCATATAGAGTAAATTGTTTTAAACTCATACCTAAAACATTTTTTTTTATTTCACGATGTTTATCTATACCTGTATTTCGTGTGACGCAGTTACGCATGGATGCCAATAACGTAAACACACAATACTTTTGAACTTTGCCGCCAATAGGTATTGGTTACTCGATTTCGGAATGAGACGTATGCGGCGGTTTCCTTTCGAAAGGTTTATGTGTGCGTGCGTCGTTCTTGACAAATGGCGTTTTATACAATAATTTTATTATTTATTTTACAATAATTTTATTATTTATTTTGTTTGAAAAAAAAATTGTTACTTCTGGGGTTTTTTTAAATTGTATTAGGCTTTTATAGAGTAGTTAAACTGTGGTTTCATTTAAATTGGTGCTTACAGTTCCACCCTGTATATGTTCATATTAAGCAATAAAAATATATATTTTATATTGCTATTTTTTTTAATTTACTATAGATAACACGTCATGTAGTGTAATGTGCGATAATTTTGTAATCCATTTATTCTTTTTAATTTTTATCTTTATACGTCTACGCTTTTTGAAGGGGTCCGTTTACCCTTTCATATATGTTAAAACTATTCGTCAAAGAAAAACTTTACGCGATACGCGTTTTGTATTAGTAGTGGGTACGCTACGCCTTGTCTAACCAAATCTTATTGAAAATATTTTATGAGTTAAATATTCCTCGAGTACATTACTAAATTATAATACCAGCGACACTTTATAACTGTGTCGGCACAGATGGATTTAAAAAAAAAAAAACCAACCAACCAATCAAATTTTGCTCCCCTTTTAAGGTTATTATTTTTTAGGATTTAACCATAAATGTATAGTTTTCACTATAGTATAGTCAGTAGTATAGTATAGTTTTCCTAGCCCAGTACTACCGGTAGATACTAGGTGCCAAATTTAATAATTCCAGGTTTACCAGAAGTACACTATTCATTTTGATTCCATTTATAGAGTTGAAATACACATTTTAGCAAAAATTTATAAATATATTAAGGCTATTATTTTTTAGGATTTAACCACAAAGTATAGTTTTCAGATCTTTTTCTGCACAAGTACTACCTGTAGATGCTAGTTACCAAACTCCATAATTCTAGGTTTATTAATTTTTATTTCCTTTCTTGTGTTGAAATTTGCGTTTTTTACTATTTAATTAGGATTTGACTACAAATATATAATTTTCTGATTTTTTCCTAAACTAGTGCTACCTGTAGATGCTAACTGCCATATTTCATAATTCTATTCTTTTTTAATTAAATATATATTTTTTTCAAGACATCATGGGGCCGCAGATCTGAGTACAACGAAGTGAACTCATAAGGCTTTCTTTTTTCCTTGAAAGGTACGGAACCCTAATTAAAATTAGGTGGGTTAATATTAATTATAGAACCTAAAATAATCACTCTGCAGAATTCATGTCTGTCTATCAGTCTGTTTGTTAGTTCGCCAATGACGCAAAAAGCTATTGGATAGAATTTAATGAAAAAAATATATCGAAATCGGTTGGGTTGATATTGAGTTCGTCCATTTGTCGCGCAGATACTTAATGCAAATTTAAGACTTATGTGATTTTCTCATAGATACCATTGTCAGAAGTAGACCAAATTAAAATAGGATCACACGGGATGCACTAGCTTTCAAATAAAAAGAATCATCAAAATCGGTTCTATCAGTCAAAAGTTCTAAGGTAAAGATAAAAAAGTACAATGGAACTGATAACCCCCTCCTTTTACAGAAGTCGGTTAATAAAAATCTGACACAATCAAATTACTTTGATTACTCGCAAGTAAGGCAAAATTATTTAATTTTAATTAAAAATATTAATGAATTAATTACTTATCTTCCTATTTTATTTAACCACAATTTAAAAGAAGAAAATAAATTAAGATCAATCGTGGCGCAGGGGCTCAAAGTGTGACTATAAACTGGATATGGGTTCGATCCACTTAAATCGCTTAAGCCGTTTCTGAGATTATCGCGAACAAACGCACAGACAAAAATACAAACTGACCAATTTCTATTACATTGTTAATTCATATATTTTCCATGTACAGATACCGATGAGTTAGATTTTATTCTAAGTGTCGTGTATGTGTGGATAAGTTTAGTTTTTTTTTATAAATTTAATTGAACATTCTTATGAGAATAACGAAAATGCAACCTAAGTCTTTAATAATTTTCAGAAATCTTTTTTAGAAATCCTAAGTGCTTTGCAAACGTACATTATAGATATATTAAAACACGAACGTAATTCTGTGTATTAAGTAAATATTTGCTAGTATATAATAATAGTGAACTGGCACGTTTTCTTTATTAAAGAATAAATAATTATATAGGAAAATAAAAGAAAAGTTTTCGTTTACAGTAATTTAATTTATATTAAAAATATTTCCGATAAGTTTTAATATCATGCAATTTCTATAAATTTCAACAAAAATATTTTTTAATTATACAATTTGAAATCTGATTATTCATATTTAATGTAACATTTTCAATGTCTTATTATTAATTAATAAACTAATTTTATCTACGATAGGTATCTACTTATAGTAAAATTGATACATTTACATTCATTATATTTTTTAATTATAAATGTATAATTTGAAATAACTATATAAATTTAATACCTGACATAAATAGAGTATTTTTAGTAATAACAAAATTGAGAATCGAAAAGTGATTTAAGAATATTATAATATCGATAAATGTAATTAGTAAATTAAGTCAGAAAATTATTCATAAATTAATTTATACACATATATAAAAGTTCAGGTGTATTTTCTTAAATATAATAAGATGATGCCGTTATACGTATATTGAGTTTCTAGTTTGGATATTTATCGAAGTGGGTGCGAGGCGGGAAAATTAGATGAGCGTTTCGAACCGATAGGAAATTGTGACAAGTCGATTTCATCCATAGGATAGTCTGGTCTGTATCTTTTCTTGTCCAAACTAGATCTGTAAGAAAATATTTAGTGTTAAAAAAAAAAAAAAATAATTTTTTTATTTTAATTTTTATATTAATTTTTATTTTTTTTATATTTTTTACATATAAAAAACATTTTTTTTTTTATCAATCTAGTGAGTCTAGATTGATAAAAAAAATAATAAAGTTATTATTTGTAATTATTAATTTGTCTAAATTAAAGTAAGAATATTACACAGGAGTATCCAAATTATTAGCTCCATATAGGTTATAAAACCTCTTGAAAGGAAAAGGCATGGAAGTTTGGTCGATTTCATCAAAGTTGCGTTTCTTTACGAAGCTGTCCAGGTTCGATCTGAAAGTAAATATAAGTCAATAAAATAGCAATAGGTATGATATCCAGGAAAATATTAAACATAGGCCGTATAGCATTAGTAAGTTAAAACGTACGTCAAAAAACGCTCATTAAAAAAATAGTTGAATAAGCTAGCTTGATATAAAATCTTTAAAAAAAAAAATCAGCTTCACGCTGTATCCCGCACACAGCAGGGTAGGCAGAGGGAACCTAGTGTTAAGACACTCCGTTCCCCACTTTCAGCCGAATTCTGGAGGCATTGCGTGTTGAGTGGCAGAACTCAACGCCGCGCTTAACCTCAACACCAGAGCGAAGAAATGGAAATATAAATTTAAGTAAATATTTCATCTCCTCGAGTGGGGATCGAACCCACAACCAGTCGGTTTTACAGTCACACCTTGTGCCGCTGCGCCACGACTGGCCTCTATAAAATCTTGGGACTTGTAAAAAGTTATTTATGAAGGTTTACTTTTGTATAATAATAACAAAACACAATTCGAGAGGCAAACAGCTCTTCATCTACACTCCACACAAACTTTCAGTTTCAAATTACAACTAACTCCCTCTGGCGAAACGAGAAAGTTACATAATATGGAAACCGAGTATAAACACTGAGTCAAAATGTTATCCTTGTAATACATTAGCGTTATAGTCAGCAGAATGTGGAACCTTGGGAGTAATTAAGAAATTTTGATATTAGCGAGAGGAGGGAGGATCTTGGAGCTATATTGCATCTGTTTGTTTTTGGTCTAAGTTCGGAAGTTCCCTTTTAAAAACCTGAATATTTAACAAAAATAAAATGTTATAAAGCATGACGTAAAAAGTGCAACTAAATATTTATGTACTTTTACAAATAGAAGATGTAATAAAATATATAAAAAAAACTACTGATATGTTCACCGGGCGGATATTTTTACTTTTTAAATATACGATTGTCAGCTGCTCGTACTTATTTCTATTTTATTTGGAATCCATTGCAATAAAAGATTTTTTATTTTAACAAAGATATTATAAAGCGGATATAACTTCTAGGTGCTAAATATTAAGTAGGTAAGTCTTGTAAAATTGAAGTTGTTGACGTCCTGTAAATTTCCCTCGATGGTCGTCTGGCTAGGGTAAGGTAAAATTTAATATTCATAGTCACAGTCTGATGGATCGTTAGGACTTGTAGGTTGATGAAGAGGAATCTAGGAAATCGACATCGCTTGGAAATTAATGAAAAAGAAAGTGATTAAAAAGAAGTTGGCTACTCAAGTTTATCTGTCAGTGCTTCCCTTTTATTTTCATAAAAAAAAAATAAAAAGTAACTCCTCAATGACAGTCACGCAGACTGTGGCGAAATCTTCGCTTAAAATTCGAGAGTACGCAGAGCATTAATAATAATTATACATATATTTCGGGTACAATTTTCAGACAGTTATGTACATTAGCTGCAAAATTATGCTAGTAATGTTTACGTAAGTAAAAGGAATAATTGTTTTTGTTTGTCAACATCACGCTGTATCCCGCAGGGTATGCAAAGGGAACCTAATGTTAAGGTAGGTAGAGACCGTAGCGTTTGTGGCTTCGTTCTCTCTAACTACCCGGCTAGGGATAAAGCGTGAAGCTAGTAGTAGTAGTAGTAGTAGTAGGGATCGAACTCAGACCAGTCGTGTTTACAGTTAGTTACACACTTGTGCCCCTACGCTATGACTGGCCCAAATAAAAAAATAATACTGTATATGAATAAATATGTGAACTAATTGCAATATTAAAATGAAAAATATAATATTTTGAGTATTTTAAAAAAGAGTTGTGTTCCGTCACTCAACACGCAACGTCTGGAAAAATTTGGTAAAAAGTGGAGAATAGAGTGTGTTAGCACAAGGCTTACCGGGATACAGCTGATCTATGCGGGATACAGCGTGAAGCTACAAAAAAGTTTCTTAAAATAATCAGCTTCACGCCGTATCCCGCACACAGCAAGGTAGGGAGGGAACTTAGTGTTAAGACACACCGTTCACTTTTCGCCGAGTTCTGGAGGCATTGTATATTGAGTGGCGGAACTCAACGCCAAAGCGAACAAATGAAAATATAAATGTAAATAAATATTTCATTACCTCGAGTGGGGATCGAACCCACAATCAATCGATTTTACAGTCACCCCTGCGCCATGACTGGCGCTTAAAATAATCATCACAGAAAAGATCTAAAATAATCATCACTTAAAATAATCATCACATCAAAGAAAAGAAACGAGCAAAAAGAATTCTACATCATAAATTCGTTGTGTACTTCTCTCTTTAGTTACTTTAGATCAGTGCGCTGATGTTGCATATCACTTACCGGTCGATTTCATCGAAATTACGTTTAGGTAGTCCCTCTCCGTAATATCCGTACTCGATAGGTGAACCTTGGGGCCACGAGTCGTGCTTTCGTCCGTATGCGCTACAAGAAAACCAATACTAAATTTTATAATAATATTACCAATTCCTATTAAGCCGTATAAAGTGTTGTAAGTAAGTTTAAGAGATCGTTTTATAAATAGTAATTGTCAATTTTAATAATAATAGACTACTGATAAATGTAGAGTCAGCCATTAAAAAGTGTATTTTTGTACGTAGTAGTCTTTTCCATTTTTTTGTGTTTCTTTTTTTAATATTTTTTTTCCAATTTTCTGCTTATTATTTGATAAATATAGCTTGTATATTACGGATACGGATCTAGAAGCTACAAAAGAATTTTCCCGATGGATTATTTTGAAACTACTAATGCGTACTCTGCAGTGCCGACGGCTTAGTCTTTCTTTCCTGAATAATATATCGCCGTAAGGCCGATTTGCAGCTTTACAGGCGAGAATATATTAGTATTTTTACTGCAGTAAGAAAATGAAAATAACAATAGATAACACAAGAAATTGTTATTATTAAAATATTATTTTATATTAAATAAGTTGATGCTTTTAAAACACTGTTAATAAGCTTAATTTAAAAAATAATATATCTCATTTATGTTGTATAAAATTTTCAAAATTACCTGCCATATTCGAATCTCCGGCCCAAGAAGTAAGGGAAGTAGTTAGCTCTTAACTCTCGTACCTGGCGAACTAACTGGCCGCCGCCAAGAGGATCTAAATTACGAGGCTTGTGACCTACATAATAAATATTCTTAATATAATAAGATAATATATGTATATTATACGTAATTACACAAACACTTAAAAGTCTTACCTTTAAAACTTCCTTGAGCTTTATACAACGCGTTTCATGAACATACCGGGCTAATGCTTTAAGCATCCATGCGAGATAGATTATTAATAGTGCATTAATGCACCGTAACACTTTAAAAGGATAAGGTTACTGTATACTAGAATTAAAAATAATTTCAAAATGGTGTATGGTTTGCAAGATATTTATTTCACATTATATTGACAATTTTATTAATAATAAACAACACTAAAAAGTATTAAAACCAACTTAATTATATCACATTTATAACATTTGAAGAAATAATTCGCAATATGTTAATAATCATTTAGATTAAACAAAATTTCCGCCTTCGAGGGGGTCAACATGACGAACGAAATTGCTTCCACCAATAGAATCTAAATTTCGAACAAAGTTTCCACCACCCAAAGAATCTAAGGTTCTTTTAACTAAATTTGGACCTCCAATTTGATCAAGGTTTTTTTTCACGAAATTGCTTCCGCCGATGGAGTCCAAGTTTCTTACCAAGTTTCCTCCTCCAATGGGGTCAAGATTTCGGACGAAGTTACCACCACCCAAAGGATCCAAAAATCTAGCATATTGCGCCTTATCATCTACATTTCTTCCCAAAAGTGTTGTTCCTCCGAGTCCATTTGCATATGCTAAGTTTCTTCCCACTAGCGTAGTACCACCAATACCGTTTGTTCTTCCAAACGAATTACCTTCGTTGTTGGTGCTTCTTCCCAATATAGAGCTTCCTCCGATTCCACCCAAATTTCTATTGTCATATCTTATGAGATATCTCAAAAAGTTTTCCAATTCTTCCTTTTGTATGTAATCTGTAATAAAAAAATATATGAAACACACAAATAAAATACTGATAAAAGAAACTGAACTACTCATGTCATACTATACTCACCAGGTAAGAAAAAAGTGCTCGAAAAAGATTTTGCAGTGCAGTTGATTATTTTGTGCTGAGGGAAAACTCTGTGCAGTAATCCATCACCGTGAGTAAAACGTGAAAGGGAAACTTTATAAAGTGCATACTTTTAATAATTATATATATTTGTGCGAATATTGTGCTGTAAATTATTAATTATATAATATTTAATTATAAAATAGTGACTCATTCAATTTATAACATTTTGGGTGCTTACGAAATATAATTTACCAACAATTTTATGTGATTGATATGTGCTTAAGAGCTAAACGTAGGGGTAACATTCTGGAGTGCAAATGCTCGTATGGGATTTTGTGTAAATATGGGAGTTAAAATACCCGAGTGGGAGTCTTTGTATCTTACCACTGGAATCGTAGCTACCACGATGGTCTCCCACTCTAACATCTTGATCCTGTACATATCAGAAAAATCATTATTATTCATTATTGTCTATTATATTGATATTTTATATTTAATAAAAATAACTATATAGGATATAAATAAAGAGGCCCAAAGTGTGACTGTAAAATCGACTGGTTGTGGGTTCGAACCCCACTCGAGGAGATGAAATATTTACTTACATTTACGGTGTATCTTAACACTAAGACCCTCTGTCTACCCTGCTGTGTGGGGTTTACAGGGTTAAGCTGATTTAATTTTAATTTCTACATAAAAAAAGAAAAATTGTTAACTGTTTAAATAATTTAAATATCAATTTTCAATGAAATCTTTATCCCTTTAACAATTAAAATATTTCAGTGACTGAATTGAACTAATTGAAACGACTAAGCCCATATAAGCTTTAGAGCTTTATTAAATTTTCTTACAATCATTTTATTATTTACACAAGAATTTCAATTTCTCGAGCACTGTGATTAGTATCTGATAGGAAGCTTACTTGTTTAATAACCTTAGGTCGATTGTTCGTGTTAAAGTGAAATTAAATAAAATATTTTTTACATGGAGCAGGAACACAAGAGTGTGGCTGTACGCGATGGTTGTAGGTCCGATACCCACTCGGAGGAATTAATTATTATTTATATATATATTTAATATTTTCAACTTAACACTAGGTTCCCTCTGCGTACCCTGCTATTTGCGGAATACAACATGAAGTTGAAAAAAAAATATTATTTATCCTATAAGCTCCATTACACGTATATATAAGTAGTAAATAAAGTATACTGGCATTATAGAATACTGTACTTTTATCATAAATAGATTTCTGTATATACTTAGATATGAAGAAACGTTATTCGTTCCTTCGTATCTAAGTATATACAGATATACCAATTACATTTATGTAATTGGTAATACAATAAATAAATTAAATAAAGAATTCCACCACTCAACACGCAATGCCCCCAAAATTCGCCGGTAAGTGGGGAACGGAGTGAGTTAACACTAGGTTCCCTCTGCCTACCCTGCTGATACAGTGCGAAGCTGATTTTTTAATAAATAAATTCTAATTACCTGATGAAGATCGGCGTTGCAACAAACAAGTAGAGTGGCAACGGCCACAGCCAATGCACATCCGGTTCCCATCATTAGACCTGTTTTATATTTAAAATGTTAATACTAACAAGGATTACTTGGTCTTATTATTAATATATGATATTCTATCTTCTTTTATCTGCTTGTTCCTTTGTTGGCGTATAAGATTATATCGAGAAAAGCATCGAGTAATTACTGTTAAGGATATCGTTTTTAGACTGATTTAAAGTTAATTAGTGGATTTAAGTTTTCTAATGCTATTTCTCTTAAGTATTTATGTTTTTTAAATAAAGTGGTGAGCAGTGGTGATTGAAGCCAGTTGTGGCGCAGAGGTACAAGCGTGCAACAGTAAGCGCGAATGGTTATAGGTTCGATTCCCACTCGAGGAAATGTGTTTATGTGTGTGAGTAACGAGACAAGGCACGGCGGCGCTGAGATCCGCTACTCGATTATTACGTTATTACACTACATTCCATATATCTAAACAGTAATCATATAAAAGTATAAGAAATCTAAAATAGCGAAACAAAGTTAATATTTTATAATTTTTAGTCCACAAGTAACCACACTATATATCATTTATCAAAATTATTTTGAGTTGAATTTAAATGGAACATTTCTTTTAATATTTCCTTCAGTATATCAGAATGTGAAACGAGGATTGGAATTAAAAATTTGCATTGGTTATTAAGTTACAGCTACCGTATGCGTCATGGTTATGTTTCATCTCGGTTTCATAATCAAATTTTACCCGTCAGAATGGTACACGTTTAATTTGTTAATTTTATTTTATTTAATATTTACTTATTTATTATACAAAATGAAAGAAAAAAATACTTGCAAATTAATTTAATTTTGGCTCCTCGCAAAAATAAAGTTGGAATAAAATTAAGTTATTTTGTTATTAGACTATATTAATAGTTACATTATACAAGAGGCCAGTTCTGCCAGGAGCACAAAATGTGACTGTAAAACCGACAGGTTGTGGGTTCAATTCCCACTCGAGGAGATTAAATATTTACTTAAATTTATATTTCCATTTCTTCGCTCTGGTGTCGAGGCAAAGGGCGGCGTTGAGCTCTGCCACTCAACACGCAATGCCTCCACAATTCGGCAGAAAGGGGGGAACGGACTGTCGTAAAACTAGTTTCCTTCTGCCTACCCGCGTGTGCGGGATACAACGTGAAGCTGATTTTTTTAAATTTTTTATTTGACATATTTAAGAAATTAAGTTATAGTAAGTTACAGTATCCTTTACGCAATAAAATTAAATAACTTCTTAGTTTTTATTTAGCAAGCTATTCTAAAGTTGCTGCAAAATAATTGAGCGTCCAATTAGTGAGGTATTGTATAGGGATACAAAGTTCTTATGTCACATAGACACTATCCTGATATTTTTAATTTAAAATTAAATAATTCTATAGGAATTTAACGCTTTTGTTTCAATGTTATTCTTATTCTAGTTGTTATATGTTCTTAACTTGTCACATCCAGAATTACTAAAACTTTATAAAGCTCTATAAAGCAATCGTGGCGCAGCGGCACGAAGTGTGACTGTAAAACCGTCTGGTTGTGGGTTCGATCCCCACTCGAAGAGACGAAATATTTACTTAAATTTATATTTCCATTTCTTTGCTCTGGTGTCGAGGTTAAGCGCGACGTTGAGTTTTGCCACTCAACACGCAATACCTCCAGAATTCGGCAGAAAGTGGGGAACGGAGTGTCTTAACACTAGGTTCCCTCTGCCTACTCTGCAGTATGCGGGATACAGGGATACAGGGCAGGCTGAAGCTGATTTATTTATAAAGCTGTAGTTTAATATACAATTTTTGTATTATATAGTCTGTATAGAAAATATGCGGGCTGATTTTACAACGAGACAACCAGATTTCAGAAACATTTATTATTGATTTGTTTCCTTCATGTTTTATTGATATCGTACACGTGCAAGTAATCCTGTGATTACATCTAATTTTTTATCTAAATATAGAAGAAAATATGTCGTGAGCGAAATTTATTTCTTATAATAGATAATTGTTTTGTTTATTATTACAATATTTATATATCAGTGGGATGGAAATTAAAACGAGAAATATATTTTTATGAAAAAAAAATATTATAAAATAATCTGTATTAGGTTATGTAATTCATATAAGTACTTTTAAAATATTTATTTTTTGGTTTTTTTAATCAAATTGATTAAAAAAAAACTATTACTAAATAAAAAAAAGATTATTTTAAAAGATGATGATGATTTTATTTTAAGCAAAGAAACAATACATTAAAATGTATATTAACAAATAACAAGTCTAAATATTATATTTCAACATTATAAAAAATATTTATTACTAATTTATTGTTAATTTTAATATGTTCCAGAAAGTTTAAAACTTGCTTATCATTTTTTAGCGTAAATTTACATAACTGAACACTTTTTGGGTTACGTTTTGTGTACTATTTTGGTTTATTGTGTTTCACAAAAATTATCCTAGCTGAATAATGATATAATAAACTAAATATAATGTTTTTAAGAATTTTAAAGTATTATTCCACACTTAGGAAAGAAAAATACTTATTTAGAAAACGTATAAAAATTTGAACGTAGCGGGACTCGAACCCGCGCTACCTGGAAACTGGCCAGGCCAGACCAGACCTGGTCGGTTTCCAGGAGACGCGGGTTCGAGTCCCGCTATGTTAAAATTTTTATACTTTTTCTAAATAAGTAAATATAATGTGTTAACATGTTATTTTCTTCTTTTTAAATGTTTATTTTACATCTTTAAATATTTGTTCAAAATGATGGAAAAATATATTTATTTTTTCATACATGTAATTAATATATAAAAACGGACTAACCTGTTGTGACTTAGGCGGTAGTGCTAGGGCGGTCGAAGCGGTCGTTGGAATGAGGCTTGACGAAGGCTTGTCGTCTTATATACTCTGGGCGGGCGGTCCCGCCTCCCGCCTTGTTAGCCTGCAATCCTGCATCGTTCATGTTCACAATGATTAGTCTATCACCATATGTTACCAATCATAAAATATTTCGTATAACAAATGTTCAAATAGAGAAAATAATAATAAAATATTTCAAAATTAGACAAATTCATAGTCTACGTAATTTCCATCTTCCGCATATACATATATATGTTGATCTTATAACCTTTTTTGCAATGAGGAAATAAAAAAGAAAAAAAGTGATATATCAATAATATGTAGAGATCTGACTGTAAACGCGACTGGCTGTGGGTCGAGGCAAAGCGCGGCGTTGAGTTACGCCACTCAACAAACAATGCTTTCAGAATTCGGCGGATAGTGGGGAACGAAGTGTATCAACACTATGTTTAATTTCCGATTCCGATTCTATTTTTATGTATAAAAAAATATCTTAATGAAAATGTTCTATATAATCATGTGGAAAATATATAATTTGTACATGACAATCCTACAATTTTTAGTGTTCTATACTTTTTTAAGGAAAAAAGAAACCCTTATAAGATCACTTTGTTGTCCGTCCGTCTGTCTGTCTGTCAGGACTGTTTATCTCAGGAACGTTTGAAGATATTAAGTTGAAATTCAAACCATATACTCAAATCCACGGCCCCATAATTTCCTGATAATAACATATTTCTATATTTATTTAGAAAAAAGATATCGCAAAAAACTTGTATTTCGACACTATAAAGGGAATCAAAATTCATAGGATACTTTCGGTTAACCTAGAATTATGAAATTTGGCAGCTAGCATCAAGAGGACTACCTCTGTACAGAGGATTACCCAACTGTACTAACAGTTCCAGAAAAAAATGAAAACTATATAATTATGATATTTGTGGTTAAATCTTAAAAAATAATACCTTTACAAGCTAGTTCAAGTGAGGTATCAAATGAAAGGGCTCTAGCTAAGCTAAACCTGAATTTCAGAAAAAAGCTTAATATCTCTAATTTTTTTACGAAACCTATTTTAATTTAATAATAGAAAGAACTTTTAATTATTCAAATTTAATTTAAGTAATTAGGCGAAAAAAATAGAATTAGTATCACAATTACTCGACTTTCTACTAACAAAGAATATAGGCGGCAATAATGGGACACATCGCATCTATGCTAACAGGCATTTTTTTCTAATTTTCACGAAATAATAAATCAGACAAGCAAACCATTTAGTTGGTTTTGTTTGTCTATATATTTTATTATTTAACGCTATTGTAATAGCGTAAAAGAAAGTACAGCAGCGTCATTTTATATACATACATACGTATATAAAGTTATACATATTCTGAACACCATTAAAATTTTTAATTTAATAAACAATAGACTTTTTAGTTTAAACTGAAGTAAAAGTAAAAAAAATATTAAAGTAAAAATAAATATTTTTTTCAATGGCTATAAAAGGTTGTCCCGCAGATAGACACTATCTCTACATATCACGCATGTAGCAGGGCGAGCAGTAGTATTAAGTCACTCCGCTACCCAATTTCGATCCCCACTCGAGGAGGTGAAATATATACTTATATTTATATTTACACTTCTTCGCTCTGGTGTCGAGGCAAGCGCGGCGTTGAGTTCTGCCACTCAACACGCAATACCTCCAGAATTCGGCAGAAAGTGGGGAACGGAGTGTCTTAACACTAGGTTCCCTCTGCCTACCCTGCTGTGTGCGGGATACAGCGTGACGCTACCCAATTTTTGCCGAATTCTGGAGGCATTGAGTGTTAAGTTGCGGAAATCAATTACACTCGCTAATAAATTAAAATACTGGATATTTCGTTTCCTCGAGTGGGGATCAAACCCAAGATCTGCCGCATTTACAGTTACACGCTTGCGCCCCTGTGCCACAAATGGCTTTTCTGATCTCTACATATTATTGATAAATCACTTTTTTTCCTTTGTTTTTCCTCAAAGCCTCGTGAGCTGTGCCAAAAAAAAAAATTAATCCAACAATATTTGTGTCATATATTAAAATTAAATTCTACAATTTTGTTTTAAGATAATATTTGTTATCATACGAGTTCATTTTCAAAGCTCTTATTTCTTACCTAAAATCACAATACAAAATGGCTATTTATTATATATACATAAATGTATCACATATACATATAATAAATGTATTCAAAAACCGTATTCATGTCATAAGGGATTAAAATAATAAATTTAGCAATCTTGCTGTATTCATTAAGAAATTTCCAGTTATATACTGCATATTATTAAAAGTACTTAATTTAGAAATTTCCAGTTATATACTATATATTATTAAAAGTACTTAATTTAGAAATTTCCAGTTATATACTAAATATTATTAAAAGTACTTAATTTAGAAATTTCCAGTTATATACTAAATATTATTAAAAGTACTTAATTTAGAAATTTCCAGTTATATACTGCATATTATCAAAAGTATTAAATTTATAGGATTGAAACCATTCATAATAACCACTCGAGAGAATAAAATAGTGTGAAACATTTTCAATAAAGGTGTGCGTCCATTCACAATTTAACATTCTTGCCTGTTATATTGCATATCGCAGTTATATCTTCATATCATGAGTTCATAGCGTCGTATTTGTAAAATGTTGTTGCTTTAATAAAAAAATATAATATACGAATCGAGGCCAGTAGTGGCGCAGCGGCACGAAGTGTGACTGTAAAATCGACTGGTTTTGGGTTCGATTCCCACTCGAGAAGATGAAATATTTACTAAAATTTTATATTTACATTCCATCGTTCTAGTGTCGAGGCAAAGTGCGGCGTTGAGTTCTCAACACGCAATACCTCCAGAATTCGGCAGAAAGTGGGGAACGGAATGTCTTAACACAAGGTTCCCTCTGCCTACCCTGCTGTGTGCGGGATACAGCGTGAAGCTTTCTTTAGCAATTTAATATACGAATATTGATATATTTTACTGCCATATTATTACTTTGATATCTATTTATGTTGTCAATTTTAAGCTATATTTAGCTTATTTTGCGAATGAAAATATATTATTCAAAAAAATATTTCGGCTTCGACACGTTTTGACGAAATTGTGCGTAAAACGTACCGTGGCTTAAGTTTATCAAATATTTTTCTTTATTATATGTTCGTTTCACGTTTAGTTTATGATGTTACATGATTTTTTGTATAGAGATTTGTGTTTCTTATATAATAAATGTATTATAGAATTGAATATGTAGAGCTTACGATATGTAAAGACATTAAGAGTATGTGTGTCCATATGTATGGAATGTGATTTAATTTTTGTGAGTTCATTTTATTGGATAGTTGGTTTGTTACTATTATTTTTGGTTTTAAGTTCATTAAAAAGTTTAAAAAAGTAGAGAATATATATTTTCTGTTCTGCTATAACATTTGAAATAGTTTTAACTAATTCATTTTGGTATGAGACAAAATGTAAACAAAGAAATACTGTGTCTAAAACTTTTATATAACTTTTTAATTTATTTTTAATTTGGACGAGGTTTATTCATGTTTAAAAATATAAAAAATCAATATAACAAAAACTAAATACCTAATCAGAAAATAACTTTACACTTAACAAAACAAGAAACTTAAAAAAACAACAAAAGGAACAACGGAATCTTGTGATTCCGTTGTTCCTTTCCGTTGTACTGTCTTATGAACAGGTTGACCGATAGTAAAAATGGCGGATATAATCTGATCGATGACAAAACATCACATTTTAATGAAAAATGTACGCAGTACCTGTACTATGATTTATTATAGTCGTATATTTTTATAGTATTAAAATGCGTCTCAACTTTGATCTTTTGGGTGTTTTATATGTCTAGTATAAATATATATATTAATTATTTTTTACGTAATATACTATATTAAACTCCATCAATCGGGACCTATAAAACAATCTTTTTTATCAGTTTACCTTTTATCTCGTGAATAGGATATAAGTGTCTAAGATTTTTTTAAAGCTTGTCAATTCAGTTGTCAAGAGGGAAAAAGCAATAATACTGATAAATAATACCTACATTATAATTGCAGATACATGTTATTAAATAATTACAAAGTAAGGGAAAAATCGACATATGTCTGCTCTGCCTGCCATGCTACTTGCGGCATACAGCGTGAAGCTGAAAAAAAAGAAGGAAATGATATAGCTAGCCACAGCTCGACTTGCCTTAACGCTTTTATTAAAAAGCGCAATCATTTTGCAATATTATTTATTATATTGGCAGAAGAAAATTCAGGTAATTCATTATGTTTGTTTCAAACAAGCACCAAAACGTATAATTACAGCTTCATCATTAACAACTTCTTAAATATTCAAATAAGTATTTAACTAATTAAAACTTAACTTTTTAATGAGCTACATTTTTGAACATTTACAAAACATACTAAATATTTATGGGGCTAACTGTAGCTGTTTGCTAGTATTTTGACTGCTTATTTGTCTTGCTACACAGTAACTCAATTTCATAATTTATTTTCCGAATTTTCAACGAAACGGTCAACTTGTTTATCAGAATTCAAAAGTGTTTAGAACGTAATTTATGCGAATCACGAAAACGTCGTTTTTATTATTATACTTAGATACTTTAATACTTGTGTCATACTCCTCTTGATTGTACGAGCTTTTGATGAGCGACCATTAAAGATCATTACACTCGTCTTTTATATAACTTACTTTTAATTATTTCGCTCATTTAGTATGTATAAATCTTGATAATTATAATATCAAATTTATTTGTTAAAACGTATATAAATTTTAAAATATGGAGGTATAATACTGAAACATAAAACTAAAATATATTAAAAGTACCAGCGGCCCACTCTCGGTTTCCCCTTCACTTTGAACTACACAATATTTTTACTTGATTGAATAATTTTCTTGTTCTAACAACATTATCATATTAAATACTAAATATTAACATTGAAAACTAAAGTTTCAGCCAATCCAATAAAACAGTTATTTTACAGCTGCTTAGTGAAACGTCCTCGTCTGAAATTTTAGTTGTAGTAAAAATTGTCTTGCTTTCTCATAATCAGATTGCGCTTTATATTGCACGCTCTGTGTTGATAAAATACATTAAGATTTCTAAAACCTATTTTTAAAGAACGTAAAATGCATTTTAAGTATATTCTGGAATATAAATTTTTTTCCTGTAATGCTGAATGCATTAGACTTTTCCTTTGTGTTTGCTCACTTTTTTCTTCTCTTGCTACGCGTAGCAGTTTCAATCGTTTCAAGCAACAGTAAAAAATCTTACACAATAAGAATATTAAATTTAAAAGACATAAAACATATAGTTCATTTACACAGTTATAGTAAAAAAAATTGAAATATATAATTTTAATATTATTTCTTCCTATTACATGGAGTAACAATGCGTTTATCTGAAATGAAAATATACAAGACTGTCTTGAACTCATCTTTACCACATTAACCTGTCCAAGTCACCGAATTCGAGGATATCACACAGAATTATATAGTAGTCATACGAGATTTCGTGTTACATTATACAGGTTAGATTAGCCTACTGTCTTACACATGCAGCTGTGATTATACATCTGATCTATGATATTGTGTTTCTAAGTACACAATCTCGGGACCTAAATAGTATCTAATTTTTAATTAGATCTCGTCGTATATACATAATGAAGTCAACGGCTTAGAGTCTAAATATGCTAAATTCGTTTTTTGTTTGTACGTTATGTACATACGAAAGTGTAAAATAAATACAAAAAATATTTTTATTTTATTTTCTAATATAAATCAATTTTAGATGACACTATTATTACTTTTTAAGGAAACGTATAAAAAATAAAAATAGCGGAATTTGTAGCAAAATAAAAAAAAAACCCCAAAAGAATTTATACATATTTTATTAAACTTATATATATATATATATATATATATATATATATATATATATATATATATATATATATATATTTATGATTTATAACATGTTTAAAAATATCGATAACCATACTAAAATAATCATTGGTTGATTTATCCCTAAATATATTTATATAATATAAAATAAAAAATAGTATAGGCAAAGCAGGCGAGGGCCGCTATTTGTACATGTATATGTAATTATGTAGGTACAGAATAAAACTTAATATCTAACTTCGCACCTGAATTCGAAACATTTTGTGTTAAGAGGCTGAAATCATCATCATTCTTAATCTTGCCAGAGCAAGAAAATAATTAGTTATCTAGTATTTATTAGTTAACCCCTAGTGGGGTTGTAACCCACAACCGTTGCGTTTACAACCAAATGCTGGTCCACTGCGCCACGACGGGCTCACTTTCTTATTTATTATTCCTGATAATTGATAGCTTTATAACAATTTTATGTGAATCTACTATTAATATTGGGATCCTATAATTATTTACATTTCCAATTAGTCGTACATGATGAGTGGTGTCCATTGTCTCGTTATTTGTTCGTATTTAAAAATGATAAAATTAGGAGGTTATTACAGATGAACATACATACATATATTACATGTTATATACATGTATAAGAGATACCCTAATAAATTACAACGATGGGAAGTGTTCAATTACAGGGTTGTTAGGAAGTTTATTAATTAACTCAAAATTACATTGAGGATTTGGGCGATATTTTTGTACATTTTTTCATAGATTTACCTGATAGGCATATGAGGTATTATATAAATCTATGGATAATTAATATTTTTAAGGGTTTTATATCTAAATAAAATAATAATAGGAAATAACAGGAATAGAGGCCAGTCATGGCGCAGCGGCAAAAAGTGCGATTGTAAAACCGACTGGTTGTGGATTCGATCCCTACTCGAGGAGATGAAATATTTACTTAAATTTATATTTCCATTTCTTCGCTCTGGTGTCGAGGCAAAGCGCGACGTTGAGTTTTGCCACTCAAGAAGCAATGCATCCAGAATTTGGCAGAAAATGAGGAACGGAGTGTCTTAACACTAGGTTCCCTCTGCCCATCCTACTGTGTGTGGGATACAGCGTGAAGCTGATTTAAAATATTACTATCTCGTTTACAGTTAAAAACTGTCTTTCTGTACTGCGCCGTGATTGTTGGTTTTATGGTTATTTTTATATCTATATTTTATTATGATGAACTACGAAACTTATGTGTATTTTTGTGTTTAATAAAGTTTTAATACAGTATCCTAATATTATGAAATATTAAAATGTTGACACATACATGATACACAGACTTAAGATGGGTCGCACGAATCTTCGTAGAATGAGGCCAAATTGATTTAATTTGTTACCATATGCGAATAAAGCTAGCGAACAGCTCATGCATTTGCATACATTTGTACGATGGGGTCCTTACATATTTTATTGTCATCTTATTATAGGTATTCATGAGATATTGAAAGCGATCAATTTTACTTTTAAATGAAATTTCCTATATTGAATTATAAATTGTTTTTTTTTTATTATTTTGCAACACATTCAAGAATAATTTGTGATACTAAAGGTATGTTTTTTTGTTACTCAATTATTACGAAGAAATATTATCGAAATACCGGTTGATCGCTTCCAGAAACTCTTGCGTTCAGCAGCTCACAATCTTGCTGACATGGACTTGACTTATGCCTCTTTATTTATTATTTCTTCTCTATCTTTTGTAGCCATGACTGTAAATAGTAAAAAACTGTAAGCTTATATTCCCGTTACAAAAGAAATATCTGGAAATCTTCTTTTCGCGATGCAGAAATGAATTTCCTAAGAAACTTTACTCTCTATTGGAAATTCGTTAGCGTAAATTTTATGACGCTTGCCATATTATTTATTTATATTTTTTAACCCTTGCAGTCCGGAATTTTCAATTTTTTTCTGTCTTTACTATGCCATGATGCAATGTATACTTTGAAAATCCTATCAATATACGCATGTAATCAAGTACATAGATATATGTTTATGAAATAAGAAAATGTGTATTACACTGAACACTCTTATTTTTATAAAAACAGAACCTTTATAGGGTCGCGTGGACGTATCAAGCTGAAATTAATATCAAATGTCTACTAGTCAAGGCAATCAAAGGATACGAGCGTATGCGTCGTTTTGCTACATTTTGTATGAAATTCACCGCGTAATCAAAACCTACAGACTACTTCCCATGCACCTACAGTTCTAAAATTTAGCAAGAAATGAGAACCTCCTGCAAGTTAAGTAAAAAAAAAATTAAAAATATGATTTTTTATTAATATTTCAGAAGAATATTAAAAACTTACTGAAGTTCGTTACATACAAAATGATACGTCCGCAAACTTGTCATTTTAGCCCTCGGTACGCGAGTCCGACTTACATTTGATCGGTTTTTCAAGGTTCTATTTATATTATTTGCATGTAAAAGTTAAGCTATCAACTTTAATGTTACAATTCACAACAGATGTTCCAGATCTTTGATTTTTACATGTCATAGAAGAACTCTCACGACTATAGATTACATATTTTCGATTGACATTTTCTTGTTTCTAATATGATGTTATTCCATTAAATTAATTCAGCTCATCCTGAAATTAGGACATACACGATAGATTTGAACAAAAATATTTTACGTATTTTTTTTTTTTTAAATGTATTGAGTGTATCAACTATTTTTATTATTTGTTATATATACGTTTAATGTAGACGATAACCTATTTAACATTTCTCATTCTAATAAAAAAAAATAGTAAATATATTTTCAGTTTGTATAAAATAGAATTTTGAAATAATACGAGAAAATACTAAAAGCTGATACTAGTGTATCAGAAAAATATAAAAAAGGTGCGTTTGATTTTGCTTCAAAAGTCCAGTTAATTCCATTATCTAGAGTGCTCTTGAGATTTAATAACCGCACTTGACACGAAGTGCGATACAAATCTGTATTCCATTGCTACTATACTGGCAGCTATCACCGAATGATGTCATGGACGATATTGCGTCAAGAGGAAGTTCCATTAATATTATATATATATATATATATATATATATATATATAACACTTATATAATATACAATATCTATGTCCAAAAAAGGGTATGACTGTAAACGCGACAGGTGTGGGTTCGATTTCCACCCGAGAAACTGAAATATTTAATATTTGCAGTCCGATTCCAGAATTCGGCCGAAAGTGGTGAACGTTAATGGGAACAGAGTGTCTTAGCACTATGTGCAGGATATAGGGTGAAACTAAAAACATCCTATATCGATTTTATATTTAATATCAAGAAAGCAGTCGTAGCGTAACTAGGCCATGATTGAAACTTATACTTGCGAAAACTACTCGTAGACATACTTATGTATATGTAAAATTTAAACATTTTCACGGTTTAACAGGTAAAATTAATTTCAAAATAAAAATTAAAGAAATTGGTCTGAAGTATTTTTACCCTCACAGCTAAATGAAAGTAAAAATAAAATAGTAAAGAAAATATTATGTTCAGAAAAGAAAGAGAAAAAATATAACGTAAAGCAACAAAGTATAAATTAAACAAATACTATATACTCACGTCAATGCTATATAAATAAAAATGATCTTAATAAAAAAAATAACACCAAAACCCTCTGTATTATTACTAATATAAGTTTTGATGCAAAACACAAAATATTTAACTGACTCTTATACTTTCAAAAGTTCTAGCAACTAAAAGATAAAGTTCATTTAAACATTGAAGAGATCTAAAACCTTTTACAATGTGGTTGACATTGAATATAACTTTCCCAATCTCATTTAACATGTTCAGATTCCGCTTAAAGCTTCAGCTTTCATTGTTTTCTATCTATTGTGCTCTATCATTGAGATTTTCTTTTGCGATTATATTGTAACTAATTATTTCTATTATTAATTAAAATGTAAGTAATGATGATGATAAATATGTTTTTTTACATAATAATACCCATACTACCAATAAATAGACTAGTCGTGGCGCAGGGGCACAAAGTGTGACTGTACTACTGGTTGTGGGTTCGATCCCCACTCGAAGAGATGAAATATTTACTTAAATTTATATTTCCATTTCTTCGCTCTGGTGTCGAGGCAAAGCGTGGCGTTGAGTTCTCAACACGCAATGCCTCCAGCATTCGGCAGAAAGTGGGGAACGAAGGGTCATAACACTAGGTTCCCTCTGCCTGCCCTGCTGTGTGCGGGATACAGCGTGAAGCTGATTATATAAAATATGGCAATTTATTCCTCTACCTTTTAAGAGAGCTGGCATAGTATGGGAAAAAAAGTGGTTGACACAGCCTCAAATACGACATTATTGTTGTTTTATAATAAAATCTTAATTTATTAAATACATATCTTCATTTAATTAAGATAAAGATAAACACAAAAATAATTTTAGTACGATATTGATTACGATTTGAGACTTAACAATTTTGATGATTTCTTAATTTAAAAATTCAGTTCTCTACCCATAATACGAAAAAGTAGTAAAATTATTATTGGCAGTAACTCAGCTTCACGCTTTAAATTTAAGTAAATATTTCCTTTCCTCGAGTGGGGATCGAACCCACAACCAATCGGTTTACAGTCACACTTTGTTTCCCGGCGCCACGACTGGCCTTTTTATATTTATATTTTATATATAAGTAAATAAACCATAAATAGAGAAGTTAATATAAGCAATATCAGCGAGAAGATGTCATTCTCAATCAATAAGAGTTTTATAATCGTGTCGCATGTATGAAAGTACGTCGTAGCTACGTTTTATTGTCTGCTACGATGTGTCGTAGCAATAATCTGTTGACGATCGAATCTTATTTATGTGTATTGGACTGTAATGATGAAATTTAATTTTGATTTATTTTATTTCTTAATATTATTCAATTTTGAATTTATCAGCTTTAACATTTATTTTACATCGTATTCTTTTTTTATTGGTTATACAAAAAATGTAACATAATCTATAATATAAAGCATAATGACAGCTACAACAAATATTATAAATATGTTAAGTGTTTTGTACTACTGCAATGTACTATGACTAAAACATTAACGTAATTAAAAATATTATTTTAGAAATTTTTTAATACTTTTTTTAGTTTCACTAACTCCAAATTTGCGTAAAATTAAAACGTTTACGGTGGAAATTCAAATATTAATAATTCACAGATAAGAGCAAGCTTCTTCAAAATTGGAAAAGTTGATTAATGAATGAAACTCATTGTGGTTGTCAGAAAATCCTGCGATGGATAGTAGGCGACGCGATCAAGGCATCGGCGAGGCATGATAGCAAAATACGGTTAAGAAATAAACGGGATTATCATTTATTTTACTTTAATCTATATTTAAATTAAGTTTAATTGTTTTACGGATACCAAAGTTGCCTCGGCAATGTACTAGTAGCAACTGTAGGCTATTGTATTCATTTAATAATATATATTTCATCATTCTTGACCAAGCTGAATATATATATATAGAAATAATAAAGGTACTTTTTTGATCTGGTCTGCACATAAAGTACTCCGATGATTGAGACCCATCACCCAACAGGCGATGCTCCTAAGCACGACGGAAAGTTGATAATCAAGTTCATGGTGGCGTTAGGATATTTGATAAAAAAAGTCTTTTTACCAATGAATATATGATTGGATAACAATATACTTATACTATTAAAGTAACGTAAACGTCAATAAAATTTCAAAATTCACAATTTTGTAATTTATTTTTAAAACATTTCTGATATAAATTCGTAATATATTTATGTTTTACAATTATTTATTTAATTATATATATATTACGAGGCCGGTCGTGGCGCAGCGGCACGAGGTGTAACTGCAAAACCGACTGGTTGTGGGTTCGATCCCCACTCGAGGAGATGAAATATTTACTTAAATTTATATTTCCATTTTTTCGCTCTGGTGTCGAGGTTAAGCGCGGCGTTGAGTTCTGCCACTCAACACGCAATGCCTCCAGAATTCGGCAGAAAGTGGGGAACGGAGTGTCTTAACACTAGGTTCCCTCTGCCTACCCTGCTGTG
>JAATLQ010036772.1:0-42909 GCA_013421005.1 Heliconius erato x Heliconius himera | reverse complement strand
TAATATTTTACCCTATATGCTGTTTCCGTAAATGGAGCGCTGCCTCTTCCACCCTGTATAATATATGTAACTAATTTAAAAACTGTACAGGAGTTAATATGCAATTATTACAGTTATTTTACAAAGAATATTATGAATCCTTCAAATCAATAATTTGACATTTAAGGCTGTTTCTGAAGGAGTAAATTAAATTATTCACTGACATCAGCACATTTAACAGAGTATATTATATAGGTAAAAAGAACAAATATACGTGTAATAAATAATTAGCTTTATATATGTTTTATAAATATAAAATATCAACAATGGTCGTATTTTTTATTTAAAACAATCAAAACTTCTTTGACGATGTAGTGTTGATAGTGAATAATAAAAGTCTACTCACGTTTAGCACTGAATTTAATCAACACCACTTTAAATGTACATACAGTGATAACACAAATGGAAAAATCACGATTAAACACGGTACAGTATATAAGAAAGTCAACCACAAATATATATATATATATATATATATTATATTTGTACCTTTTGTGTTCTGTATATATATATATATATATATATATATATATATAACACAAAAGGTACAAATTTGGAAATAGATACTAGATAAAACAAAGAAACGTATAGAAAGCGCATCGAGTGGCAAGCAACGACTGTGTTAATTAATTACGCCGTCGACTAGGGGGTAGGCGTAAATCTTACGACACCTTATCGGTTCAGTAGACGGCAGTGAGCGCTTTCATATAAATAAACTAAATAGGAATACTTACTACAAAATATATAAATTCCATTAAACGTATGTATGTATATAAATGATAAATAAATAAATTACAATATTGAAATAGATAAATGACACACATTAAATAAACTATAAATATATATAATAGTTCCCTACAGACGATAATGTCGTAAAAAAATCATATTAGAAGTCATTATAGTTGTCAATCAATTGCTTATTAAATCAATAACCATGTATTTCAAGCGGGCAGTGGGCGAGCCGCTAGTGTTACACTAAAAGAAGAAAGTGCAATTAATAAATTTTACTTGCTCCTTTTAAAATGTGGTTAAATAATACAGGAATTATTTGACTTAACATTAACAATTTTAATTATAATTATATAATTTAGCTTCACCTTTTTGATTCTATCAGATTTTTATTTTTCCTAAAACTTCCTTATACTCCATGATGAAAAGTTCTATAAGTTGCTTAAGGCTTTGAACTATTACTATGCCAAAATTCATTCACTTCCATCCAATAGTTATCGTTACTTTAAGTAATTATTAGTAATTCAATTTTTTTTTTACCGGTATGACACGCGAGAAAGATCCTCCAGATTTTAGGCTGTCTGTGTATCATCATACAAAAAGTCATCCACTTCTGTCCGGTCTTTTTTGCGTGATTGGAGAACAAACAGACAGAGTTTTTTAGTTTCTATAATCGATATGTTAATCGAATAATGAACATGATAGTTATTTTATTATTACTTTGCTCTAGTGAGTTAATGGCTCTATCTCACCTTATCGCGTCCGTGTAATTTCCCGAAATTTCCCGAAATATTCTTTATTACGGACCCTAATCCGTCAATGAGTCCTCTCTTAACACTTAAAATAAAAATATTATTTATTAGTAATATATATGTGTATAACAATTGTGAACTTTTCTTAAATGTACACGTGGTACGATGGAATTGTGATGGGTTAGGATTTTAACAGATCCCAGTTTAAATGGTTAACATTCCGGTCCATTGTCCAAACTACTAAAGATAACTTCATCCGTTTGAGTCAGTCGTCATCAGGATCGTCAGTTAGTAAAATAAAAAATAAAAAGCCTTTTATTTCTTGCTAAATACAACTTAAATAAAGTAAATTACAACTATTCTTAACTAATAATTCTTACTAATGTAACTAACCTATAATTACATTTTTTTTATTATTCTCTTAATTTATTTTTAGAGTTATTAACTTAATGTATATTATTGTGGTGTGTGTTAACATATCGTTGATAGTTGATACTTATTTTATTCTGCAAGAACCCCTTAACAGGTAAAGGCCTCCTCCAAAGTTTGACAATCTTCGCATGATGTAATGTCGTAATGTAAAGTTTATTCGTTTTTTGATTGGTGTGTTTATATTTTTGTTTGGAGGGTTATGGTCATATTCTCCCACGGTGACCGGCCGGCTTGGAAGATCAGTCAGTAATAATCGAGCACTATTTTCAGTCATGTCTTTAGAAATTAGAAGCATCAGTATAAATTCTTTACAAAAGTCGGGGTATTGAACCGATCATTAATTAATAAGTTCTTATATATTTAGAAAACGTATAAAAAATAACGTATACGTATAACGTAGCTAGATTTGAACCCGCGTCTCTTGGAAACCGCCCAAGCGCTCTGACCGCTAAGCCATATGTTCTCATCAAGCTACGTCGAAATTCTTATACGTTTGTGACAACTTATTTTTTATCATTAGGGGTTGATGATTGGGGTTCTTCTACAATGGTTTCGTAATTTTGAGATGATTCTTGGGGCGGTTCAGCATCGTAATATGGACATTCGTAACAATAGTCGTGATAATAGTAACACTCATTGTCATCGTCAATAGTCATGGTTGTCACTGTCGTGGAAATTCCCTGCTCACTCCAATCATGTGTCTGAATATATCTAGTAGGTGACAAATTTGGAAGTACAAAATTGCTTACACCGCTCGTGGGACGGACTGATTGAGACGTCGAGCTAAAATGTGGGGGTGCAGTAGGTGGGGTGATTCTAAATGCATTATGGTAGTTATAGTTTATCTGTTGTAGGTTAGTTACAAAATTATTACGAAGTGAATAATTCGTTTGAAAGTGTAGCTTAAACTGTGGAGTGTTAAGATTATTTGCCTTAAAAGACTAAGAAGTAAAGTTCTGGGGGTGCTTAGTCCTATCGGGTTCATTTCGAGCCTTTAATTACATAGTATTAAACTGGTCTTGTACAAATTCTAACGCTCATTCTATGGTTTCCGTATGCATCATATGCGTCACGCATCTTTTAAACCTCTTAAAAAGGCTTGTAAAGTTAATCTTGTGCTGACTGACTGAGGTACGCACGCAGAGCCGTATCCGCTGATGGTAGAAACGTGAAATTTGGGCAGATGTTTATTTTCATATTCTGGACATCCACTAAGAAAGGAATTTGAAAAATTTTAACCCTAAAGGGATGAAATATGGGTTGAAAGTTTGTATGGAAAAAAAAAATAATCTGTACCGATTTTTATAAAATTTGATATTCAGACTCTTAAAAATATTTCATTGAACACGTGTTTCATGGTTTTTAAGAATTCACCCCCTAAGGGTTCAAATAAGGGGTTGAAAGTTTATATGGAAAAATCTTTAAATTGCCACCGATTTTTATAAAAAATTTAATTCAGACTGTTCAAAATATTTTATTGAACACGTGTTTCGTGGTTTTTTTAGAATTCGCTCCTGATAAGCGGGCGAAGCCGCACGCGCCCTCTAGTTTCTGATATAACTAATTCTGATAAAACCCGTTTAGTTTCTGTTGTTTTACAAATTTTCTCATGCAATGTAATATATTATGTTATTATTACTGAATGTATGTAATATATTATGTTATTAGTACTGAATAAATTTTAGCAACGTTCATACTCTTGAGGATTATTAGATTCCTGTGTTTAACTCTTTAAAGAAGAGATCATTGTACAACGCGGTTTGATTGATTGCATACATAAATAATAAATGGTGGTAAAACATTTGAATTTCTGAAAAATGTTATCTAACTCTGTCATTTATTATTTCAATTAGTATCCTCCTATTCCCAGGACACAGAGTGCCGGGGTGCTTCACGTGACCATTGTTCCTGATACTTGCAATATAATTTGGAAAACTTTATCACGTCTGGTAGGATGATTGGTCTTGAAATAGTACCCTAAATAGTAGTAATAGTGCCCCAATTTTAAACAACCTTTTAATAGTAATATCATTTTAAAAACACTGCCTATTGTGACGCAGGTGAATGGCGAGAGTACTTCAGTGGGACGGAAGTAAAAGAAGAGTTGATAACTGATGTTTATATTCTAAAATTTTACAAATTTGTAACCCCATACAATCGATATATTTTATACTCTTTTCAAAATACAATTACCCACTGTTCCAATTTATATTTAAACACGTTCCATTTCTCGATATCAAATAATTATACTAAAAAATAATTAAAGTATAGTGCTAATAAAAAAATATTATTAATAAGAAGTATTGTTATTGGGTAATACATGTCACTTCATGCAATATGTAGAATCGTAGAATCTCCTTTCTAATAACACTGGTCAACAAAAAATATTTTTTGTCGTGGTTCGTGTGGTGGTGTTTTTTCATACCTTGGCTTCTAATATGTGTATACAAATAACTGGACAAGCGCTAGTGGGACTCGCCCACCGAGGGTTCCGTGCAAAAATTGGAGATCTTGATCTTTACTGAATCTTTACTGAATTTAGCTTAGCCAGTGCCCTTTCATCTGATACTTCATTCGCACTAGCGGCTTTAATACCAAATTTTGTCCCTCTTTTAAGGCTATTATTTTTTAGAATTTAACCACAAATGTCTTAGTACTACCTGTAGATGCTAGCTGCCGAATTTCATAATTCTATGTCAACCGGAAGTACCCTATGAATATTTGATTCTTTATATTGTGGAAATACGTGGTTTTGCTATATAAACGGCCATATCTTTTTTTAAGTAATGTTAAAATACTTTATTTTTTTCAGGAAATTCTAGGGCCGTAGATATATATGTATATATTTTGAATTTCAATTCGATGTCAGACAGACGGATATCAAAGTGATCTTGTATGCTTACCTTAAGGTCTGCACTTATTTTCTATGAATGACAGTTGTATTGAATTTATGAATTTCTCGAGCAGATTTTTTTATATTAATATATGTCTCTTTTATGGTACAGATGGAATATCATTGCCATTATGCAGTAAAACAGCTTTCAAACTTTATTTGGATGAATCTGTAAATAGTCTCCTTTGATCTAGAGAACCGTTATAACCTAATTTATTCATAAGCCCTTGTATATCAATATCTTTTCTCACTTTCTTGTTAAAAAAAAATATATATTCATATCATATCTGTATATTCAGCGTCACGTTTTCGATACACTGAAACTTTTGTACTAGGACGAAGTAAATTCCACTGTTGGAGTTTGGAGCTTAGAAGTCGGCTTGGGCTTTGGACAAGTTTAGATCTCTGACTAAGTCATTTAGTTCACCTTGACGTATCAATTTTCAATAAGATTATGTGAAAAAGTCTGTATTAAAGATATCAATTCTAAGTCACTTACGTTGCCCTCGTAACGGCCTACGCCGTACTCGATTTAAACTTGAAGTAAACTGTCCACAAATTTAACAATAGAGGTCTGGTGAATTTAAGCATTTTCAATGCATGTTGCAATTGTTTAAATACAATATATGAAAATCTATATATATAAAAGGACTTGTACTGACTGACTGAGGTAAGACGCACGCAGAGCCGTAACCGCTGATGGTAGAAACGTGAAATTTGTACAGATGTTTATTTTCACAATCTGGACATCCATTAAGAAGGGATTTTGAAAAATGTTAACTCTAAAGGAATGAAATAGGGGTTGAAAGTTTGTAAGGGAAATTTTTGATATCGGCACCGATTATTATGACATTTGAAATTCAGACTCTTAAAAATATTTCATTGAACACGTGTTTCATGGTTTGTTAGAATTCACCCCTTAAGGGTTCAAATAAGGGGTTGAAAGTTTATATGGAAAAATCTTTAAATCGCCACCGATTTTTATAAAAATTTAAATTCAGACTGTTAAAAATGTTTTATTGAACACGTGTTTCGTGGTTTTTTTAGAATTCACTCCTAAGGGTCCAAATAAGCGGGCGAAGCCGCGCGCGCCCTCTAGTAAATTATAAAAATCGTCCCAATTTCCAATAACCTGTTGAAAATAGTAGAAATCAAACGCGGTCAACAGTTATAATAGTATTTAGCGACAATAACCCAATGATAACCTATTGAAAGTGCACAGATATGAGGGTATATCGTGTTTTTAAAAATATCACTTCTTAAATAGATCAAAATAAATCAGCTTCACGCCGTATTCCGCACACAGCAGGGTAGGCAGAGGGAATCTAGTGTTCGTTCACTCCGTTCGAAGCATTGCGTGTTGAGTGAAATAACTCAACATCGCGCTTTGCCTCGCCGCCAGAGCGAAGAAATGGTAATATAAATTTAGTATAGTAAATATTTCATCTCCTCGAGTCGATATGGAACCCGCATCCAGTCGGTTTTACAGTCACACTTTGTGCCGCTGTGCCACGACTGGCCTCTATCATTTCTTGTTTTTGTTAGTATAGTGCTGTGCCTATTATAATTCTTATTTCCGATATACTACAATTATTTTATAAATTTAATGTTAATCATTATCATATTTAAATATTTCAATATAATAGATTTTTTTTGTTATTTTTTTATACACGACAGATACCGAAAATACATAATAATATTAACGGCAACAAATTCATGTTGACCAGCGAAACTTGGAAATATAAAAACAATATGTGTTTTTATCTTACCTTTCATTTTATTTTACCAATAAACAACAATCAACAAAAATTATCTTTATCATCCAAAAGTCAATTTTTCTCTTTTTACAAAACTATGACATCACAACTCAGCAAATAATGGCCTATAGTGTTAACGCGTAAAAGTACTCGTTAGCACAGTAAGTTAGATATTTCTAACTACTTGTGTTCTTTTTATATAGACTACCTACTCATTTATATTTATATATGTTTGTGCGATATTTGACTTTCTTTTTCTTCTTTTCTTTACCTATGTGCAAGTCGTTCCATTTGTCATTTGTCGTCTATTTACAACGTTCACTCATTTAGCTTGCAATGCGCTCAATGATTTATTGTGATGATGCCTAGTAAGCTGGGTAAGCTAAGCTGAAGACACATTTATACTTTTGCGTGGGATCTGAACCCGCAATCTTACACTGTTTGAGTGACACTTGCTACATAGATAATAAAAACTACATGTAGTGAATTACCTCTTCCTCAATAAATTTAAAAATGCACTTATTAATAGTATGTCTTTGTCAATTTACAAAAAAATGTATTTACAGAGCGAACCTCCAATTTCCGTCATAATTTGATATAATGACTGAACTCTTGAACCAGAGCGCTAAAATGAAAATAATTCATTGTCTAATCCACTATCGTTGTTTACAACTATATTTAATTATTATTTTAAAACAATGAATAGAAATTTTGGAGGTAATGTATTATTTCACATGAAGTTAGATTGCGATTCCTTCAAATTCGACGTATGATGTCTTATTTTAAACAATTTTCTAAAATATAAATTATTTTCAGTTTGCACCTCGGCCTGGAGTGGATCGCGAGCCGTATAAAGAAGAAATGACGCGACGATGACGACGACGTCGACTTAATATTCTAATAGTTACTTTTACCACAAAGTATATTTTAATAAACGAACTAAATCTTACCTTGTACTACTGACTATGTGACTATTGTCAATGTAAACTAAAAACCATTACAAATGGGATTCTGTATAATAAATAAATACACTTATTATAGATCATTTTATTTCAACTACTTACATCGTCGAACATAATATTTGTACGGCCGCGCCGCGGCGTTGAGTTACAGTATAATTACAATAATAGCAACAAAAACTATCACAAACACTTCTAAATTAGATCAATTGACTCAAAATAAGTTGTATACAGCGTAAAGATCTCATACTTAATGTATAAACTAAAACTAAATCTAATAAACTAACTAAATGACTACACATAATATGTACATCTGTTTATATACAAATAAATTACACAACATTTAGCGGAGTTGGCGGCGCGGCTCCGGATACTGTCTAATTAGACATTTAGACATTAAGATGTGAAACAATAGAATATCTTAGAAACTAATACAGTAGTTTTTCTATGAGTTACAAAGAACATTGATTTATATGAGAGTGAGGTGGCCGGCGCCCGTATCACACGCCGCGTCCCGCATGTAGGGCTAGCGGGGAAGGCAGAGGCTCCATTCCCCGCAAAGTCCTATTTGAGAAACATTACGAATTCTAGTGGTGGAACTTAACGCGCTTCGTCTTGTCACTGGAGCGAACGTAAATGAATTGATTCTTCTGAGTGAGAATCGAACCTATGACCATCGCGTTAAAGTCAGACGCTGCGCTGCTACTGGGGTATATACCGAGGCCGGCCTCCTCCCTCTAATGTCTAACTACGATTACATACTAAACAGACAGCAATATTCAATTGGTTTAATATATAATTACATATAAGGTGCATTCAGTTTGATAATTGGGTATTTCTAATAATTACCTTAAAGTACCAAATGCAGCAGTACTTTTTAGCTTTGGCAACATTCGCCTAGTAAATGCATTAAGGTCGACGAGTCGTGGCCGCCCCGATGTTAGCAATGGACGACTGTGCAAATTAGATATAAGATTTTTCTTACTTTTGATTGTTTTCTTCACGAGTGTAGCTTCAGGGGGATCGCGACTCGTTGACCGCACTGTTCGTTAGGGTATCGTAGAGTATTAGGAGCACCCTAATGCACCTTACGTAATTACGTAAACACGTAACATTGGACTAAGTCTCCTTACAGCGGTCGGCGGTCCTGGGACCACTTTAGTCAGCACACGATTCGTGACGATTGTTTGCAATAATCGCAAATTTACATTATACATACATATCTTAAAAAATTCCAAACATTTCATTCAATTGGCATTCACCTAAGCTCTATCTCACTATCCATTACCCTTGGACTCGTTCCTTAATTTTCATATAAAAAAATCTTACTCCTAATTATGTATATAGCAAACACAACCTAAAATTAAATAATTAATTGTACTTCAAATTAATAAAAGTAAACATTTTAAATCACAATAAGCTTTGTATAATGCGTGTATATAATATAAAATACGTTCGCGTCAACTGTCATCGAGTGGCGGGAAACTTGAAGTTGTCATTGTGACGTCATCTGTCAATGTAATTGATTAATGGCGTACTATCTATTACAGAATGATATCGTATTTATCATCTATTTTGTTGTTTACGGATACTATTTGTATTAGTAATTGGTGTAAACATTTTAGTTTTATAAAAAAAGAAGAATGCCATTTGATCGTTTGATAATTTTAATATGAAATTTTTCTAGACAACTTAATTGCTTATTATGATTTTTGCGTGCGAATAGACAGACGCGCAGAAAATGTTGGAAAAATATAATTTAACTCAAATACTATAGAACTAGTGCGTGACATGAGCCTTTATTCCTTACTTTGCCTAACCACACCATAAGAGCACCAAAGTTTAAAATACATTTTTTTAAAGTGGTAATTGAACCCACAATCTATTTTTGATTCTTTCTTTAAACATTTCAACCTTTGTTAAGAAATTATATTACATTATTATTTAATGAGTTTTCAGTCTAGACTAGTTTAATCATCTATACTTTGGTTAATTTAGATCTCTTTTAAATATCTACTCCTCATACCTTGCAACACTGCCTCGGTGACAGTTAACCTGCATACGTTTGACATTATTTGGTATATTATCGCCTTCTAGCAACTCGCATTCATTGCGTATTACCTATGCGTTAAAAACAAACTAAATATATACAAAACGTAATGTAATACGAAACGCTGTCACGAGACTTATATGTATTTGACTAAGTGAGCGTCAGTACCGAAGTGGCCACTAAACGTACCCTAACATTAATCAGTATATTATTTTCATCAAGATCTACTGTACTCGTATAGGATAGATAAATTGGTGAGAGAAAGAAAAGAATATTGCACGACGTCGATATACAACGAGGATAGGAGGCGGGGGTTTAAGTAGTAGTGGCCGGTAAAAAGGCGGTACAAAGTTGTAAATAAATATGAAACATTCGCAAAACGTCTCAATTTGGTCCTGAGGTAGAGTCGAGTCCGGAACTAATAAACTACTATAAATCATTGGTATCGTTCGGGAGGTGGAGACGAGAGAAGCGCGAGGAGAGACTACGTCTTAGAACTTGATCCTATAGGTTTTGATTTCGAGTGGCGCGAGATCGATTTCATGGAATCCGGCAAGTTCGCGGAGTGTAGTAAGGCCGGTGAGGGTGACGGCGGTAAGATTGCGCACTCGCAGTCCTGTGAACGCTGTATGGCGCGAGAAGCGTGCAACTTGTCGCGCGTCGCCGAGCCGACAGTTGTGCGCGACGCGCTGTAGCACCATGAGGGCCGTAGCACTCGGGAGCTGCTCGATCGAGGCGTCTCCTATTGTGCGAAGTGTCAACAAATGCACGTCAGGGGGGAAGGCGGTGGCGAGTGCATGGTGTTGTGACACTTCCACGTCGCCTGCTTCGCTACCATCTACTATGAACACTCCCGGAGGATAGTTGAGAGCGCGAGAGCGACGGGCGGCGGCGCGTGATGGTAATTCATAATATGCAGAACTATGTTCATCCACGACGCCGGACACGCGTGCTGCACGCTTTTGCCGATCAGACCCAGTCGGCTCCAATAGCAGCCAGTGCTCGAATAATGTCGGTTTGTTGTCAACTACGCCCTCGCCGATACCGCGGTGGTCGTCGTAGAGTGTGCGACGGTCTAACATGAGCTCGAGGCGACCGGGTTCGTAGGCGGAGGCACCCTGAGCGTGGTTGGTAACAAGTGTAAGACGAGCTTCCTCGTCCTGTAACCACGCCATCGTCGTGATAGGGTAGTAGTTGCCTTCAATGCCAAGCTTGCTCACCTTAACCCTCTTCTGGTATTGAAAACCATTCTGATCGGTATAAAACTCGGGGATGTCGCCATTTTGTATGTTAGTCTGTACCCTCATAAATAACTCGGTCTCGCGGTTCTTGGGAGGACTTTCAAAGTCGACAAAGTTTTCTATACGTATAGCGTTTAGCAGGTCGCGATCGTCAACGTTGTGGAGACGCAACGTGTGTACTAGGAAGGGTAGGTAGAGTGTGTTGACGTCGGTTGCGATAGGGCCGGACACTATGATAATGTTTTCATCTTGCATACTCCCGGCACTGGCATAGGGATGCAGGACATCCTTCTCGGGTGCGTCATAGTCGGGCATGAACAAGTACGCTCCTGAGTGACGTTGCGCGCTCTGATAAGCACCGAACTGAATCTCAACAACGTGACGGCGACGCGTGTCCTTTCGGTTAATCTGCCGCAGTAATCCATTATTCCTATCTATAAGTAGCTTCATTGCCGAATTTTCAAGCTGTATGTCTCCCGGCATCATTTTCTTCACAGGGAAGATACGTTCGTTCCCTTCTATTTTATCGCTGCAGTTGTTGCAGAAGATTTCACAGTGGTGTGAAGCGTTGACATGGTCTTCCAAGTTGAAGGTGACAGCACTGAGTGGAGGGAGGGTGGCCACGAATGTCAAATCGAAAATCGATTCGCTAATAATAAACTTTTTGCCGCTGCTGACTATATTGGGTGCGATTTGGTACGGAACGTATTCCTTCAGGCGCGTGTCGAAGACTCGTACGTTAGTAGTGTTGGATTTGACAGTGACGACCTCAGTGCGAGTGTGGGTGAGGGAGTTGAAGAGAACCACCTTCTTCTTATCAGTGAGAGAGACCTGAAGCTGCTTGGGTTGTTTGCCATACGTCTCCCACTCAGTTTGGCTCTGCAAGACACTCTGAGAATGCAACGCAGGGTCGGACACCATCAGTATATTAAGAGCCATCTCTTGCAATCTAATGCAGTGGTAGATACTGGTAAAAAGTTTAGTACCGTAGTCGTACATCACACTGGACTTCGAAGTACCGGTGATCGCATCGTGGTGTTGGAACAAACCAAGATTTCTTCGCGCCGTGATCAATTGCTCGTAGAACTTCTCCAAACGTTTTTCAGACGCGGCCAGTTTCTTATCTTTGGTCTGTTTGATGTAATTTGAGACTAGAGTGAACAGTATTTCAGCGGAGCGTAGTTGATGCTCAAATTGACGAGCTAAAATTTTTAAGTAGGGGCGGGTGGTGTAGTAACCAGACCAGTAGGCGGGTTTACCCTCGCTAAAGATGTCCGAGTATACAAAAAAGTCACCTTTTAGAGATGGGATATTAGTGTGACGTTGTTTGATCGCGTTGAAATAGTCCAAAGGTGTGCCGAAGGTGACGTCAGCATTGAAAACATGCTTATGCTTGTTAATGTAGGTGAACATTTTCATATAATTCTTGTACTGCGCGTCGAACTCTAGGCCGTATTCGTACCGAAAGTCATCCCCAAGTGGTACTAGGATGACATTATGAGGAGTAAGGGAGCCGATGCGGTCGTACTCCTCGATGAGGGTCTTGGACTTACTGTGGACGTTCTGGTCGGTTATTTCCTCATACTTCGCCGTATATTCCGAATACTCGCCCGGTATTTTCCTAAAGTCGAATCCGAGACATACAGCAGGATGCGGCCCACAGGTGCTTTTGATTGAATATATATCGAAGGGCTGGTTGTGGACGATCAGAGAAGGTTTCTTCTCTGACCAGCTCGCGATCCAGTAGAACTCCTCAATCTGACGCTGAGCGAGCCATTGTTTCCACGCATAGTGAATACGTTGTATGATAGTGCCTTCGAGTCCACTCTGGTCCAACAAATAGGGCACAGTCGGTCCGTGGCCGAAGGGATCTATAGACCATCCAGTCTTTGGAGATATGCCAAGATTAGTTTTGACCCACTGGTGACCTGAAAAAAATTAAATAATTTAAAACTTCAGCTTCACGCTGTAATCCGCACACAGCAGGGTAGGCAGAGGGAACCTAGTGTTAAGACACTCCGTTCTCCACTTTCTGCAGAATTTTGGAGGCATTGCTTGTTGAGTAATAAGACGCCGCGCTTTACCTCGACACCAGAGCGAAGAAACGGAAATATAAATTTAAGTAAATATTACATCTCGAGTGGGGATCGAACCCACAACCAGTTGGTGCTCACACTTTGTTCCAAAGCTGATTTGATTTTAAAACTTATTCGTAATTTTTAATAACTTAACAGTATATAATGGCATCACAAGATGGCGACGCTGCACTCAGTTCTGGTAACTTTAATAGAGATGTCGCCATGAGGACACGAGTGAAACTATTATTTTGCATAATATTAAGTAATGTCTCGAAAAATAAGATTACTGTTTTTTTTATATTTACCTTCAATGAACTGATCTACGAGAGCATAGATGTGAGTGCAGGCTTCGTCCGGCATCACCCAGCCTCCAGTTGTTATTTCAAGACGTCCTTCCTTGATCAATTTCTTTAATGCCTTGAAACATAAAGACGATGTATTCACAATCTATATATTACAACATTTTGTATAATAAATATATTATTTTACCACAAGCATCCCTCTGTCGGCAAGCAGAAGATATCAAATGGTTATGGTGAAATTAACAAAAGTAATGGTCTGGATAGAATCCAGGTCACGTCATGGGGAGAATCGATAATGCGGGTTAAATTGTTTATTACAAAGAGAGAACATCAAAAGAGCATGTTTTTGTCTTTTAATTTATTTGTTTTAAAATGGTTTAGATTACAATTAGTAAGACTATCTCAACGCTTAACTGTGCAAGCTCGAGATGGCGTTAGTAGAGCATTCGGCATTGTGCGACATTACAAAATTAATATTTTAACAAAATACATTTTATATGCACATTCAATATTTAAAATTAACGTTAAAACACGAACAAAAATCGAACACGAACGAAAATTTTTACTAGAAAATATTTTTAAAAGTTACCCTTTATAATGCAAGTCCACCGGAAGTGCAAGCTGCACTTCAACTATCACTAGATGGCGATCGCATACTTTAGCGACCACATGCTCACTCGTCAAAAGTTTTACGTAACTTATGTGCAACTATCGAACAAAGTTAACTTTGCTTGACGTGAGTGTAAAAAGTTTTAAAACTTTTTAATTTGCTATTAGTTGTTAATATAGAATAAAATATATTAGAAAGTCGACAAATTAACGAATTCAACATATTTTTTGGTAAAACCTTGGTGCATTACCTTACCTTTTGTTTAACTGGATGCGACCGTTCCCACCAAGCGTTAAGAAAAGATATTTCGGTCCAAATGAAGGTCATATTATTGTATTCATGTAGCTTTTGAACAATGTTGTTAATAATATTCTTAGTTTTCGTCTCGAAGTAACTCTCAAATGTCATCAGCCACCCTGGGTCGTTGTGGGAGTGCGGCACGACGATTACCTACAAAGGTTTTAGTTAGCTTCACGCTGTGGGGGATCCCACACAGCAGGGATGGTTCCCTCTGGAACCTATTGTTAAGACATTCCGTTTCCCATTTTCCACCGAATCCTGGAGGCATTGCGAGTTCAGGAGCGTTTTGGCTCGACACCAGAGCGAAGAAATTAATAACTAATTCTCGAGTGGGAATCGAACCCACAACTTGTCGCGTTTATACGTCACACGCTCGTGCCACTACTGCCCTATAAAGTTAATTCGATAAAGTGAGGAAATAAAAAAAATAATAAAATATATTCCACCCTTCCGTTACTAAGTGACTGACAGACAACGCACATTCCTCACTGAACTACACAATGTAGAACGCTGCCATTTGGCACGTAGGAAGGTTACAGAGCGCAGTAGAGAGTATTACGAAGGGATTTCCTAGGACAACGGGAAAGTTTTATAGTCCATGCCAACAAATTTACGGAATACGATTCATCTTAAATAGTTTACATTACACAAATATTACGGAATAATATTTAAAAACACATTAATTTATGTTATAAGAGATATAGATTCGATGAATTCGACCATGGGAATGTTAACTAAATTAATCTAAGAACAGTGTTTCTAGTAAGAAACATTGACGCTTTATAATTTGCGATATGTATGAGGTAGTGTTTAAACTAATTTAAATCGTTATTACCTTTAAACGTGGTCGACGGCTGTCATTTTTCATCTTCTCGTAGCGTTCTTCAAAGGACTTGTCCCAAAACTCTTTAGTTCTCAACCAGCTCGGCTGTAATTAAGATAATAGTTTCAAATTTTACGGTTTTTCATCGCTAAAAGAAAATCCTTTCGCTTACAAGCGTGACTCTTCAGACATCCTTGTGACGAATATATGAGAATGTAAAATATTAAAATATTCAGTTGTACAAGAATTTTACAATGCTAAGCTGGAAGGTCTGTTCTAAGTCCGTAACAAAAAGAAGGAAATTGTTTATTTATATCATAGTTGCGCCCGACAACGTTCGGGCAAAAACAAGATTTTTTTAAAAAAATATTGAAAATAAAATTTTAGTTAGTTAATAACTTTTGTTCGAGTATATATTTTAAATGTTATCATAGCTGATATTTTAAGTTTAAAGTAAAAAAGTAAATGTATCGAGCCTCCAGAATTCGGCAGAAAGTGGGGAAAAGTGTGCGGGATACAGCACGAAACTTATTTTATTTATTTTTATTAAATTTATTAGTAATTGATCTAAAGATTTGAAAAATTCTGAAGTACCTCTGATGAAGGATAGGATAGGAGCAGGTGGTCTGTATATAACAATGATGACTGTGTTGATATTAATTACTAAAAATAAACAATTCGCCTCACAAAGAACTGGCTTATTAGGAACCACATTAAATTTTTCTTTATAGTAAACAGTGACATTTTGGCTTTAATTACGCATAGTAACAACCGAGCTATAACTATCTAGGAGGGGGACCAAATAAGACGACATAAGCCAGCACTCAGTCAAAATTATAATATCCCAATCAACTTTACATCGTATTAATTATGAATGAAATTAATCAAAATTACGCGAAATACTTCTAATATTTTGTGATATAACTTTGAGAGTACGCTCTGTACTTTGAATTAGCTTTAAACTATCACCAATATTGCAAACTCTAAGCTCTGCTACAGTGAGTGAATTGATTTGTTTATTTAGCTTATACAAATGACAATCGAATTTTGATTACAAAATTTTAAAACAAATGCAGTAGTAAAAATGTTAATAACTTTGTAAAATAACAAAAGAAAGTAACAGTAATTTAGTGTATGTGAAAAAACTACAGAGGCTTAGGGAAATAAGATATTCGCGAGATGAATAATTTAAGCACAATATAAATTACTAAAGACTCTAGATATGATAAAAAATCCATTTGTAATATTCGAAATTAAAGTAGAAAATATAAATTGCTTTATAATTGAGAGAATAAAGTTGTTGTATACAGAAATAGGATGCATTCATTAAATAATAATTATTTATAAGTATATAGTGTTTTTTGTTCAGTATATAAATAGTATATGTAGTATTTTTGGTATAGTAACAACAATACAATTAGTAAGTAAGTAAGTAATTACGTACGATTGTGTTGTGATGTGGAGTTTATATCAAAATATGTTGTACAATGTGTGTAAATATTATGTAACACAAATAAAAATAACATAAAACGAAAATATGTGTTTAACTTAATGTTACTATAGCTAAAATTAACTGCCACATCAACTCTTAAAATGTCATATAGTCACTTAGAAACCAAAACAGAGAGATCCTCTTCCTTTTCAATTAAAATCCTAGACGAATTGTCATTATGTTTTAGGTAGACTGCCATTTGAAGTCCAGCAGTTCTCATTGTGGTCCTTTTTACTAAACTGGCGAGCAAGATAGTGGAGGTGTTTATTTCTAGCTGTTAGAGATTCAGATATATATAGGCCGGCCGGCCGGCGGACGTGCTAAAGAGATAATATTTGTTGAGAACTTCTTATCTTTATGTTCTTTATTGTAAATTCTACTTGCTTTAAGAAAATTATCCTTTGTAATTTGAGATGTAAATCTCGCGACAATTATGCCACCAGGGTGCGTGTTTGGTTTTAACACGATGAATATGGAATATATCTGAGTCTAGCACTGGATATTGTATCGTTTCTCCAATTGTTTCAACTAATTGAATTAACGTGAAAGTGTTTTCGCTTTGCGAAGATGGAATAATTTTAATTTCAACTGTCGAAAATTTTAAAACAATGCACTTTGATACTTGCTTTTGTTTTATAAGCGCCTGGTGCAAAGCAATAATTGACAGTTGAATTATTGAATTTAAAATTGAGAATGAAGACCATGTGACACACGTCTATACTGTTAGACCGTTGACGGGAGAGAGGATTATTAACAAAGGTTCTTTTAGTTCGTACGCGCCGAGTAGACTGTTACGGAGGGTCTGCTGATTAAACAATTAAGAGTACTTCACAGGTACATAGGTCTAACACACACATGAACGGCACTGGACATCGACATTAAATTGAATTCTAAAAACTGTAAGGACCCCTTTTTATTCCGGAAAACGAGTTCCTTCGGGGTAGAGCTCGAAAGTTTATTCAAAAAGTTACTCTAGTAAGTGTGGACTAATGCATAAATTAAGGAAGTTTTGATTTGCTGGTTTTTTCAGCTTCATGATGTATCACTTACACATATAACAAGGTAGGCAGAGGGAACCGGCAGTTAAGACATTATTCCCCATACAACTGTCACATTTGCAATCAGACACCGTGTCGCTGAGTCATGATAGCCTCATAAATTGCTCTTTTATTTGTAAATTTCTAAATTGTTCACGATACATTTATAGAGATGTGTACGAAGCGAAGCTGATATGCGATATTTTTTTAATATGTTAGTCTTAGAATTCCGATCAAATTCTAAATAGAATTAGAATTTGAACGGAAAAGGGAAAAAAATGGAAATTAAGAAATCTCCTAAGTACTTCTATATCCTATATTGTATTTTCAAAATTTGTAATACCAATCATCAGATAGATAGTATATTTTAGTGAAAGTAGTGAAAATAAAAGTGTAATAACAATTTTATTTAGAATTACTTTTTCAGAGTTAAAACTTAAATTTAAATAACAATTTGAATTAATATTCTTAGAAAAATTGTTAGAAAACTATTTAGTAAAAACATTTTTTTTAATACAAATTGGCTTTTTAGAGTTATTGTTAAAACTTAAAGAAGTTTGAATAAAGCTATATTAAAATATTATTAATATAGAATACTTATCTTTTCAATATAATAATAGGCTTAGACTTCTATGTATTCATCGACGCGCAGGAACAAAAATAATTTATATTCCCCTTTGGCGATCGAACCCACAAAAACGTTTGTTAACAGTCTAACACTGTACCACTGTGCCATGAAGAGAGTATTATTGTCATGAATTGTTATTTTTTATACGCAAGTAAATTTACATAATGGATTGTGTATGAAAAATGAAATAGTCAATTAAAAACAGGCAAGCTAAATATGATTATATTATAGAATTGAACAAATTGAGTGACTTCCATAATATTTTCTGATATTGTACCTATATTTATTGTAAATATGCATAGCACAAAATATGCATAGGCACAATAGAATACAGTGGAAAGCCTGTGTGTAAAAAAGTGTCCATTGTAGTCAGGATTTCTTGAAGGCAGCTCTTACCTAATGTAACATTTAAATGATAGCTTTGTCAATACTTATAATAAAATCGTAATTGATCGGTATCTGTATATGGAAGATATATATAAGAACATTATAAAATTTTTTTTGGGAAGTATCAAAGAAGTTCAGTAAAGATTGAAGATACATGATGGATGTGGAAAGGCATATTGCTGTCGGTAACAGAGTTAACGGCGCCTCAGCTGCATTGAAGAGACGGCGAAACGTCAGCACAGCGGCACTTGTGGCATCGGTGCTGTTATACGAAAAAGTGAGCAGTAAGAGTAGAAGGGGGAGATGTAAGAAGTTACGTAAAAAATATGAGGAACCCTTGGAGGGACGTAGTAGGGTTGATGACGAGGCAAAGTAAGGTGCAGAGATGGTAGTGTTTGACGCTCCATTCTCTCTGACTACCCCGTTGGGAATACAGCATGCAGCTAAGTTAAATTAAATGAAATTTAGGATTTTTAATTGTCCCCATTGAACAATGTAATAGTACCTAAAACAATGATTTCAAGAGGGTTTCTCGAAATTCCTACGAGACGGAAAAAAGTGAGATTTTCCATTTGAATTTTTAAAGCACACAAACAAAATTGCGGGCGACGACCAGTAGGTACCTACATAATATAAAGTCTGAATGTTGCATGTATGTAACTATCTTTAGTCCGGCGCTGCACACGCGTTGCAGTCGTATTGCCGTCGCAGTCGCTATTTGTACAATTGCTGTTTTCTATTACCAATTAACAATCAAATCGTGACCAGTTAACATTTCTATTAATATTAACATTTATCTTTAAAGAGTCAAATTTTTCTAGCCAGTTTTAAATCAGATTCAACAGCTTCATATTTTCCTCTAGTACTCTACCAGAGCGGAGAAATGATATCAATTTAAAATACCCAACATCAGGAGCTTCAAGCTCACAACCATCGCGGTTAAAGAAGGACGCTGTCCCACTGCGTACGACAACGTACGACAGTACGACACGTCAGACTGTCATCATATGAGCAGGATCATTAGGTAACTTGGAACTTGGTGGCTTCGTGCTTGGACGGTTTAATTTTTTAAAGTATCTTATAAAAATATTTTTTCTATCCATAATGTGGATCATAACTTTAAACATGTTATTTCAAAACGTTATTAGACGAAGAGGCGGTAGTTCGTTAAGTATAATTGTTTGAGCCCGCCATCGGACACCACATGGCAATTTAATTTCCGCCGCCGCCCTCCACCGTCCACCGCCCTCCACCGTCCTCCACCGTCCACCGTCCACCGCCCTCCACCGTCCACCGCCCTCCACCGTCCATCGCTCTCCACCATCCGCCGCCTGCTTGCTTGTTTTTTAAATCTAAGATACTAATTATAAGAAAGGTAGGTATTCTTATTGTAAAAGACTGGTTCACTTTAAAATTCAACTTATTAGGTTGAATCTGCAAATTATAGATTTGAAGAAAAATTAAATGTCCGCTCGTAAATATTATTGACTTGAGAAAAAGTCCCACAAATTTTTTTGGCGTCGGTTTGCTTCTGCGCCAGTAACTTTAATGAACCGATGGCAATATGCTTGACGTTAAAAAAATTAAGCATATAATTTCTAATTTTGAATTAAAAAAAATGACTTTGAATTCGAATCTGAATTGGCGATAAATACAAGGTTATATGGCTTAGAATAGTTCTGTGAATGTAATATAGATTCAATTCTCATTAGCATACATTTCTTCGTTCTGATATCGGGCTGAAAGGTCTCGAAAATCGGGCTGAAAGTGGTCAACGGAGTGTCTTAACACTAATTTCCTTCTGCGTACCTCACTATATCCCGCATATATGATTTAAATCTTAATTTATATTGTTTTTTTCACCTTCACGCTATATCCCGCATATACGCAGAGGGAACCTAGTGAAGATGCCGAATTTAGGAGGAATAACGAGTTGAGTGGCGGAACTCAACACCGCGCTTTTACCTGGATACCAGAGCGAGGAAATGAAAATATTAATAAATAAAAATCGATTCTCCCGAGTGGGAATCGAACCCACAATCGTTGTGTTACGGTCACACGCTTGTATCGTTGCGCCACTACGGGCTGTAAATTATGTATTTATGTAAATTTAATTTAATTTAATTACAATTTTTAAATAAAATTTATTACATTTTAAGTCAGTCTACTCATCACATTCTGAAACGTTGAAGTAACAATAGGTATCAATAGGTACTGCAACGATGCCGATTTGAGAGAAACTATCATTTAAAAATAAAGTTACACTCAGTTACATCACAAGCAAGCTAAAAAAGGGACGTGCTCCAGATAGAGTGGAGAACAAAATGACAGCTTTTGAATTTGCCTGTCCGGTTACGGGCACCGCAGACGGGCGGACGTACGGGCAACGGCTGCCCGGACGTTGATTTCGACGAATGGTTTGATTGGTTTTTTTGGCCTACCTATTTACTAAATTTTATTTAATAGGATGACATTTTCTTGGTACAAGTTGGACGGAAGAAACGATAACGGACCGAAGTGTTTTAGCTCTAGGCTTATGCGGGAAAAAAGTATGAAGCTGCTGAAACCGCCGTAGCGTGGCTTGTAATGGCCTGAACGTAGATAGGATGATTGAAGGTTCGTTGCTTATTCTGCAATTTAAGCATTTTTTACAATGGATCGATAATTTTTTTACATTAATTTCACTCAACACACGAATTATAATATGACTACTTAAGAATAAAGAACATGTAATACAAAACAAATGTATAAAGTATGTAATTGTTTATGTTTTAGGTGTGTTAAATACTTAAAAAGTATTTAACACACCTAAAACAAAAACAAGACAAAATGAAGGGTCCGCATTTCGAAACATTGCAAGCTACTGTGTCCGGTTTTAGATTCCAGAAGTCCGAATCAATGTTCCCCAGTCCCCGGCGGTCCCCTCCAGACCCGCCAGACCCGCCAGGCCCCGCCAGTCGGGCACGGGGCAGGTAGCGTGAAATACAACACAGCAACAGACAATCGTATGCAACTTCAACTGTCAACTGTCTTGAATGCAGACCGACGGCTCATTCGGAATATTTAGTAAACGTGTCAGGTGGAACAATAACATTTCTAAGCATTTACAAAATGCATGAGGCTGTATATAGTCTGTGATATGAATTGTTGTTTCTATATTTAGACGCAGTGAGTGCTCTATTTAAATTTTACAAGTTGTGCAACCAAAGTAAAAGTACGATACGATGTTTGCTTGCGAGAACATTTTAAATTCAATAGATGTTGAAAATTCATATTCTAGGCAAAGTTTGTACGTAATAAATAGACAATATTCATATTATATGAAATAATACAACATTGGCTGAAGGCCCCCGATACTTTATTATATTCTCAAGGACTGTATAACTTCGGTATTTAACATAATAATAAAATACCGAAGTTATACAGCTGTTTAATTTTAATGCATGACTTAAAGTTACAATTGTGTCAAAAAAAAATATGAAAACCAATAGGTAATAAATAATCTTAAAAAAAGTGTTACCATATTTTTTGATGCTTTCAGGACGCGGATATAAAACGAATCAAGTCCCCAATCAAAAAGTTTCCCACACGTCGCGGCGAGCTGTGCGGGATGTAGCGAGCGCTGCGGCCTCATCCACTCTATTATGTCCAACAACGAAAAAGGAACTTTGTCTATCTGCTGATATATTTTGTATTTTTAATTCCACACGTCCGAGGTACAGACGGTATAGTCGAACCAGGCAAGGACGTCGGTCGCATCCAAGTCCTTTTACTAATTTTATTTTCATACGTTTTCCTGCAGAGCATTGTTAATGTCTACGATTTTTTAATTAAAACGCTACTTTAAAAAATCTATGCGGTGCGGTGTTTTACAAGCGAGCGGTTGTAATCTCACTTAGGAAGCTTTACGTGAAAATAAATTTTGAAATGATATCGTATTTGGGGGTTGCTTTGTTCAAAGGTGCGTCACCATCGCTAAAGAGTGAAAGGCGTCAAAGTGAGTGAGCTGCAGCGGCTGTCCATCCGAAACATTTGACAACACGACAGCGACAAGCAGATCAAAGCCACTCATCTGAAACTGACTTCAAACGTTGCCAAAGCTCAAAAATTGTGCAAACTAATTACTGACTCGACTCCCCCGGCCTACGATCCTACCTACCTGACCTGACCTACGATCGTAAACCACAAAGAAAAGGCTAATAAGAATATTTTAACATGTCGTTTGGAATGTTGACACAACTACAGAGACTACCTGCAGCGATTTCCTCTGTTTGTATGATTACCTGCGGAGATTAGCTGTTATTACGAAGAAAGTCAGTGAAAGTGGACAAAAAATCTAATTTTATCAATTCTTTTAACGAAAGAATACATTACACAATGTTCAAGTGATGAATAATGTCCTGGACATAACAATATATATTTAAAATATATGCTTTTTTAATTTTATGAAAAATTGAAAAATAATCGCTTTAAAATTGGGGAAATATCCATAATATTTCCCAAATTTTAATCAAATGTTAAATCTAAAATTGTTTGTATTATAAATTCAAATTCTACTCTTCTTTATTGAAATCAATTATTGAAAGCACTTTTGAATCGTCAAATGAAATACATAAGAAAGTTACCACAGGCTCGGATAGCAGATCTGCTGAGAAGAGCCGGCAAGAATCTCACCGTTTGCTCTTTTCAATGTCAATGGTATAATTTAATTATTACATAAACTCTGCTATCCTGCATCCCGTTCAATAGATATTATTACCATACATCTTTATCCCGTAAATATTCTTGAACAGTATAATAAGCTTTACTTGTTAATATTGTTTTTACAGTCACTTTAAATTTTTCTAGTGGCAAACTTAGGTAGCGGTTTTATTATACACCTACACGTAAACTCAGCCATAAAATATTTATTAATGTTTCGAAAACTTGGCGTAACAAGCTTATCTTTATTTTTCATTCCGATCATATATCTATCACTATTTTTACTGTGACTTTGTATATGTTGTCGGACAAATAGAATATTATAATATACAAATTGTAAAGCAACTGTAATAATACCTGAATCTTTAAAAACATCTCACAGAAAATCTGAAACTCTAATTTTTAATAACATAAACAATGGCTACAAATTATTACGACGAAAATTTATCAGAATGATAATTAATTTTATTGGTTATTTCGAGTTACATAAGAATGTGAAGCTCTTATTAAATATTTTTCAGTAACACCACTGAAAAATATTTAATAATCGTTAGTAATACTTCTTAATTTTAGCATTTTATACAGTACCCAAGTTAACCACACATAATGTGTGCCTTGTTATTGTTTCTCTAATTTATGTCACCAAAACCTTATTAATTTTGTTTACTTATCTTCGCTAACATCTAAAATCTAAATGTTAAAGCTAAAACTCATTAACCTGTTTTAACCTTTGAGTTCGTCATAATCTTGTTAAGCCACCTTTTTATAATTACCCTTTAAAGACGTTTCAGGCGGAGCTCGCTCGACTGTTGTAGGGTTCAGTAACTCACACATGCAGGTCAACTTTAGCATGTCGTCGTTGCGTGACGCACTCTCATAGAGCGAGTTGCAAACGATGTGGTCACGTCTAGTGTTTTCTAACCCAATTAGACGAATGACAAGGAAAGTTGATATTATGGCGCGGACTATAAGCCTTTTTAACCAATACTTCTGATTAAAAATTGCTATCGTTTCATTTTATCCTTAATATGTTACATGAAGTTTAATGTAGAGCGTATCTGGGCAGGCGAGTGAGTACTAAGCCCCCAGTGGTCACTTAGAAGCGATGATCATCTTGTCGAAGTCCAGTTAGTGATTAATGTACAAAATGAAAATCTTCACATGAGGTTTTTTTCAATCGTGATTTAAGATTTTTTAACTTTATAACAAGAATATGCAATTTAGTATAAAAATTATAAAATTTTCTCGACGTTACCTTAAACAGATCTTATATTATTGTTGTGTTGTTGTTTGTTTATTATGTTTTTTAATTATTGGACCTTTTGGTAAAAATTCTGTATTTGACACTAAAACTATGGAGAAAGCTCACCCGACCCACCACGCACCATCCCTACTATCGCTCATGGTCACAATGAGTCCTTGCAGGCACATAAATAGAAGCAGCGATGGGCGATGATTATTATCTGCCGTACGCCGCCGCCGCCGCCGGTAGCTGCCGCGACTTGGAGTTGCGATCATAAACCCCATGCTTATTTAGCTTTGTTGGCAGATAAACAGATTCCCCTGCTTCCCCAGCCAACGGTGGACCGCGTTCACCATCCTATGCGGAATGCAGCGAGAGGCTAATAGAAACACACACGCTAATGTAATTCAATATCTCAGTAAAATCTGAATTATGAGTGTTTCCCTCATATAAATTCATATATTCTTTGCCATTTTGGAATTTATAATGTGTACATTTTGATTTTATGAGCATCTCAAGTTATTGCTCGGCTCTAATACTGTCCCCTTCGTCCTCCTCTTAGTCCTTGCTTTCATTATATGATTATTGCATGTGAGTACCTCTCGTTGCATCCAACGTTGCGCCTTATTTAATTTTACCGAATCGCAAACAAAAACAAACGTCGCGTTTACAATCAGACATTATCCCTTTGCGATATCACGGTCTGTGTGCTATTTTGTTTCTGTGTAATTTATGTTTACGGGATTCATAGAATTAGATATTACAATGTCATATTGTGTGAAAAAAGTGTTCATTATAGTTAGCATTATTTGTGTACAGTTTTTTATTATTACAAAGCTTTTTCGCCCAAGTATTATTAAGCGAGAATGCTGTTTAGTTTTAGTCTTAAATATAAACTAATATATTAAAACTGAAAAGTTTGTTTGTTTGAAAAAGCTAATAGTAGGTTTCTTGATAGGTTATAGGGAAACTAATACATGATGTTTTGAAATTCCTTATAAAACTAAATAGAAAAAGACGAATTTTTACGTTACGGGTGGGCTGACAAGTTCTATAAAATTGTAAAATTAATGTTATCTAGAAAATATGGTCTTATAAAATATTTTTTGTATTTGGTAAATATATGTGAACTCGATGGCTGTAAGTTTGATCTTCACTCAGGGTTATGAATTTCTCATTTCTCTGCTCTGGTAGGAACTCAACACAGATTGTCTCGGATTTTGGGCTGTGCATGGTTAACAGAATGTCTTAACGCTAGGTTCGTATTGCCCACCCTGCTATATGCACCATACATTGTGCTGCTAAAAAAGACAAAATATGTTTAGTAAACTAACAAACGCATCTAAGCCAACACTGTAGGTACAAACAGTATAAACCAACACGTTTCAATTATTTACATTATCGGCTTCATATCTGCACTAAATTCATACTATTAGCGCAATCTAATGAAGATTGAAATATGCTTTCAAACGTTTACATAATTTGGTGAAGCGCTTCGTCGATTTGCTATTTACATTTTATATATTAGTTCCTCGATAGTGAATGCAGCGTGCGTCAGATTTCATGGTAAGCTTCGCTACATTTTATATTAAAATTTGTCCAGAGCCAGTTCCGTCAGTCAAATGTCTATACTATAATCACATACCTACTTTTACTCCGGGTCTTACTAACTTTTGTAACAAACCAATGCGCGGCGTTGATTTGCGACAATCAACAAGCAAAGTATCGGAAAATGAGCGATTCTTTATATCGTTATCTCTCACAGAGTAACTATAATCATACATGGGTATAAATGCAATCTGAACAATATATAAATAACACAATACAATAAACAAATAAATAACACAATACAATTGTTTTCAATACATTACGTAAAAGATAAGGTTTCATAAAAAAATTGTTATTAATCTTTTAGTTAGTACTTAATTATGTCGTTAGTAAATAAGGTGTTCAAACATTAAGCCAACCGAAAATATTTTATAAAGCGTCAGCGCTTCCATCCTGTACATATTAAACGCACTCTGTACGCTCCTTTTACGGGAACAGCATATAGGATAAAATGTTTTAAACCCATACCTAAAGAAATTAATCAAGATACCTCAACTATTTAGACGTAGGATTTTTTTGTCATTTCACAATGTTTATCCATACCTGTAATTCGTGTGGCGCAGTTACGCAGATGCGAATAACATAAATACATACTATATACATAATAAAAATACTACTAAATAATAATGAACTTTGCTGCCAATACCTACGACTCGGTTTCGGAATAAGGCGTATGCGGCGGTTTCCCTTTGATGGGTTTATGAGTGCGTGCGTCGTTCTGGATAAATGGCGTCTTATTTTACAACGATAATTTAATTTTTTGAAAAAAAAAATGCTTTTTGATTTTAGGGGAAACAAATATTTTATTAGGCTTTTAAAGAGTAGTTAAAACTGTGGTTTCATTTAAAGTGGTGCTGACAAAAACAATCTGTATAGTAAAATTTTCTTGCTAAACTAATATTTAAAGTAAATGAAAAAAATTAACCCGACTTTAAATGTCTTTCAATTACCTATATTACATAGTAGTTATATCCTCTCAAGAAATGATACTCATATCTCAAAAACTTCTGAATCGATTTTGATGTAAGTTGAATTGTTCTGTAAATCGAAATTAAATGTTCCAGTCATCAATAAATTAGGATCATTCCGATACTTCGTAGTTTCCAAGATTTTTCTAGGAAAACGTACATATTTTTTTTAAATGAAACTATTTAACCGGCTTAATCGCGCATATACATTACCTACATTTTTGGAAACCCGAACACTTTCCAGTAGTCCGTAGTCACACATAGTGGTAGACTAAGCTCGCATTCGTCTGTCAGTATTTTGCTCCGTGGTATGGTCAGTTTCAGACTTCAAAGATTTTATGATTGGGTCTTATGTGGTAGAAAGTTTTCAACCATCTTCTCTATTGAAATTAGATCATTCTAGGAATAATATCTGTTTTCATTAGCGAGGATTTGCAGAGGTGGTGGCAGAGGTGGTGGCAGAGGTGGTGGCTCTCTGATTATTAAGTTACTAGTTTGCATTATTTTTGTTTCGTAATAAAATATTATCATTTTAAAAACAATAGCTACATGTAAAGTTACAGCTACATCAATAACACCTTTCTATTTCATTTCTCGTCGGAGGTTAATAAAACAGTAATTTATAGCAATTTTGTATAACATCATTCTTTAAAATGATATTATTTTTTTTATTTATAAATCGATTGCAATTGTTTGTTTTACAAACACTATATGTTACGTAAGGCAGCTTGCCAAAATACAAATGTGAAAATTTGAATTAAATTGGTTGAGCCGTGTCTGAGATTAGCGTAAACAAACGCACAGATATAGGGGGTCGCTAGTGACTTATAAAATGATTAATTAGGTTAGCTAGACTTTGTAGCACACAAATGAAAGGTTGAAAACATTATTCTATTACTGCATATTTATTACCTAAGTATTAACAATAGTAGGTTACTATCCTCCTAAACACATTTGAATTCACTAGCGCTCCAAAGTTGCTGAATGTTTACAAGTTGAGAGACTGTCGCACGCCAAATGGATGTGAATTAAGTTTCATCATTAGACCTACTTAGCGGCGTCGCCCGCTCTGAGGTGTAGGCGAAGCTGAATGAGTGCCACAATTGCGAATGTCGATGCGATTGCGCTTTTGTAAATAATTAATATGTATAATAAATAAATAATTAATAAATATATAAGTGCTGGCAGAGTCGGGGTATACAGAGGGAACTTAGTGCTAAGATGCACCGTTCCCCACGCTCCGCCTAGTTTTCGAGACATAGTTTGAGTGGCGATACTCAACAACGCGTTTTGTCTTGCTACCACAGCGAGGAAATGAAAATAATTCATAAGAACCTACAACCGCCGCTGAGCCATGACGGCCTCTATAATTATTACTAAAGAGGATCATTACTTTAACACTTGCCACTATTAAATATTTTTCATAGATCCATAGTTAAGGCAGTGTTGATTGAGAGTGAGGGTAAGAAAATATGGTGAAATCATTTAATTTGCATCCACAGTTAGTAGTCAGTTAGCTAACTTAATGGTAATAAGGTAATATTAGAATTCCATATCAATAACCGTTATCGTACGTCATACAATATCTGTTGTTAATGACACAAGGTGTAAGTTGCAGTTGTTTGTAGCTAAATGCAGCGGAATATCAAATATTACATATAATTGAATTCCAGAAATTGATTTGATCTACGTGCACACATACACGCATATTATATACATGTGTGTGTGAATAATGGAGTTAGTGTTATCGTATTACACAGATTGTTAAAACAATTCAAGATTCAATGAAATACTCCTATATAGTTGGTTTCTCGTCAGATGCACCATTTAATTTAGACTTATTTATATATACAGATTCACGCAGTATGCCGCATTTAGCAGGGTAAGAAAAAAAAAGAAACCTATTGTTAAGACAGTCTGTTCCCCGCCCCGCCCAATTTTTAAGACACTGCGTGTTAAGTGGAGATTCAACGACGCGTTTTTACTTATTACTAGGTCGGAATAATAAACGTAATTCATTCCCCGTGAGAAACGAATCCACAACCACCACGTTTGAAGTCACGACGACCTCTCTATATACAATATTTTACCTGAAACGACCTTTCCTCTAACACATGGCCTGGCTATGTGCCGGCTATAGGTTGTCCACCGCAGCGCGTCGTGTGGTCGTGTGGACGTGGACGTGGCGCTAATTACGACTCAATACGACTCCTAGTCTATTCGGTTGATTAATTATAAAGGTAATTGCATACTGACTGACGTACTATATTGGCCGTTCGTGGACTGGTGGAAATGATTGCACGTAATTATAGCAACTATTACACTCGATGCCTATATATTTAATACTAAACTTTAAAAATATACCTTCTCGCTGTATGCCACACACATTGGAGAGCTGTCAGAGGAAAATTAGTGTTAACATACTCCGTTCCCCAGTTTCCGCCCAATATTCGAGTTTTCGTGTTGATTGGGGTGACTCAACGTCTTTGTCTTCTTATCAGAGCGAAGATAACACAAACTTTTGACCGTCGAGTTTACAGTTGGACGCTGTGACGTCGCGCCACATCGGCCCCAACAACATTTATATTCTAAGTTAGAGAAGGCGCGATGTAAGACTTCGCCTATGTTAGAATTAAAACAAAAAAAAAAAAAATTAAGCGTGTCTAGAACTGCTTAAAGTACGTTGGAGTGTTATTAAATAATTTAACAAAATACGATTGAATCCATAGTGGCGAAACGGCGCAGATTCTGATTGTTACTAGTACGTGAAATTACGTGTTTGATTCTCATTAAGGGGAATCAGTTATTTTCATTTCCTTTATATGGAACAAGATGAAACAAGGCGAATATGAGTTCCACTATTCAGTAATACAATAAAATATATTTATTAGAATGTAGTAACTTTACTATAAAATTTTTACATACCTAATTGAAATAACGAAAAATAATTAACTTTGCTATTCAAAATTTAAGCCCAATAAAGATTGTTTGAAAGTTTAATTAAATTACATCGTCCATTTCCTAAGAGGAGTGCCTACTTCACGAAAAGAGTAACTCGACAGAAGTATCCTGAAATAGCACAAACTGCAACGTGAACGGGAAGTCCATTCTCTAATTAGCATCAAAGTTCTAAGTAAACTAAATACAAAAGTGAAGTTGACTAAAAGCATATCATTCACTGACATCAGCATTAGAGTATCTGCTCTGGCGTAAGTTGGTGCGAGGACGGTATTTGGTAAAGTTATTTGGTAACGAGTTGTGGCATCTTATTACGTCTGGCTTTCCAGAGGCTAAGAGCACCGGGCGGAGAGCTCATTAGCTACCTGCTACTGCAATAACGTGAGACACTATAATCTAGCCAAATTTAGATCAAATTTTAGACTAAGACAGTTCTTAGTTCAAAATATTCTCTATTTATATAACCTTTTATAAATTCCGTTTAAGATATAACTGTAATGGATTTTAAATAGATTTTTAAATAGGCCGTCGTGGCGCATTTCCACGAAAGTGTGACTATAACGCGACAGTTGTGGGTTCGATCCCCTCTCGGGGGAATAAATTATTAATTATTAATATTTCCATTCGCTCTGGCACCAAGCCAAAAGCTCGGCATTGAGTTCCGCCACTCAATGCCTGTCACGCAACGCCTCAAAAAGGTCAGCGGAAAGTGGGGGAGAGTGTCTTAACAGTAGGTTCCCTCTGCGCACCCTGCTATACGTAGGATCCAGCGTGACGCTGATTATTTTTTTTATATTTTGAAATACCCTCTAACAACGTGAAACTTTATTGAGGTATACCCTCAACAAATTATTAAAGTAACAAAGCGATTCTGCTCCCAATGAAGAATGACAACAAGTAGTTCAGATTGAAAATTAAGTTAGATTGGATAACCGACGGGGAGTTGGGGCGGTTGGGACGGGCGGTTCGATATTATAACCTACTAGCTTTTAACTGTGGCCCCAGCGGTGGGATGAAAATAAGTGGGACTTGTGTATGACACATTCTAGGTGCCTGAGGTAACATTAATAGCTTATATGCTTTTTTAGATAATGTTCCACTTTTGGTCCAAAGTTCCTGAGATTAGCGTGTCCAACCCAACAAATTTTCAACTTTATTATATTACTTAGTCATATACGAGTATGGTTTCGCAGAAAAATCAAAAAACATCCCCAACAGCCGATCTATCCGCTTGTATGGAGGATTATCTGTACGCAACGCCATTATATTGCTTTGAACGTATTGTGTTTTAATTCCAGATACGTTTCGCACGTATCGAACTATCTGAGTGAGCGTGTCCCGTGCGATATGGGATACGTAAAGAAAGATCTATACAGTTAAGTAGATTTAAACATATTTATTTGTTAATAGAAAGTGTTATTATTCTAGTATCTAACTCTATGATGGTGATTGAGACCGACCTGGCGCAGCGGACCGGCATGTAACTCCAAACGTAACGAATGTGGGTTTGATTCGCACTCGGGGAAATAAATAGGGCCGTTGTTTTTACCAGCATTGTCTCGAAAACTGGAATGAAAATATGGGAAGAGTTCCCTCTGCGTGCCCTGCTATATCCTGATAGAAAACGTGACCTTCACTCTGTATCCCGCAAACAGCAGTGTAGTTAGAAGGAACCTAGTGTTAGGACATTTCGTTTCCCACTTTCCGCCGAATTATGGAAGCATTGCATGTTGAGTGGCGGAAATCAACGCCAGGCTTTTGACTTGGTGCCAGAGCGAAGAAATTAAAATATTACAAAATAATAATTCAGACCGCACCAACAACCGACGCGTGACAGCTACGCCCCTACGCCACGGTGGCTAAACCGAAAGTAATAAATGAAAAAAAGTCTATGAGCAACGATAAAAAAATGATAATGAAATTGAGAAAAACATTTATTTATTTACTATTAAGCTTATATTAGTAATTACTTAACTTAGTAATTACTTAATATTTACTTAACTTAATACATCAATCAATTATTATAGCCTGTAGCGTAAAAGCAGTTTTATAATAACCCTATTAATGTGTGGCGGTTGAAACCAGCTCGTGTTAAAATGTGGAAAATATCTCAAGAATGCACGACCGCGGCTTATAGTTCTACATGATAAACTAATAGTAATATGATAGTATTATTTATTTGAAGCATTTCCAGCCTTTACAGGGCAGGCAGAGGAAAACTAGAGTTACTGCACTCCGCTTTTCATCCGTCCATGTCTATTTTAGAACATCGTAGACGGAAGAGGGACTAGCCCTTGTAAAAGGTTGTGTATCTGGTTCTAGATTTTATCTTTAGAGTAGCGGAAATTTGTAAACTTTCTCTACAGAGATACTAAGAACGATGCTGGAAAGCTAAAGAATTTCAACGTAGCTTGATGAGCACGTATGGCTTATCCGACAGAGCGTTTGGATGGTTTCCAAAAGACTCGGGTTCAGATCTCGCTACGTAAAATTTTTTATACGTTTTCTAAATAAGTACTTTTCTTTCCTAAGAATGGAATAACACTTATAAAATCAGTTAAGTACGAGTTGGACTCGCCCACCGAGGCCTCTGTAACTATTTCTGGAGTCAAAAAGAAGCACAATTTATTTATATTTTTTTCTATGACATACCATATAAAAAGCATTGTATTGTTTATGTGTTATAAGTTTTTGAGGTACCCTACAGGTTTTGATTACGCAACGAATTTCATACATCACATAGGGTCCCGTTTTTATCTTTAAAGTACGGAACCCTTAAACATTAAAAATAATATATTGTTAGCGTACTCGTGTAAAAGAAGGTAGATTTAGGTGAAAATAACTATAAAAGCAATGGAATTGTGTCAATCGGGGGCACTCGCTTGTAAGTGACGGCCCCTGTTGGAAGGGAATTAGTGTGAAGTGTTGTTAGTAGGTGATACATATCGCTTATTGCAATTACATAGTATCTCTTTCAAAATAGTTTAGAATCATATAGACGATGTGTGTTATTATCGTGTTTTTAATAAAAACGTTACCCGCTTCCGATTTCTAACAATATAATAACGTCTGCAAATAACACATAAGTATTAGAAATGTTTGAATATTTGTAGTAGATACCATTGCGCAACAATTTTTAAACTTTTACATTTCGACGTAATTTGCTTGTCTCTGCTTGTGTTCAAATCTAACAAAAGTTTCCCTTTGACAGAGCAACGGGACTTACACAATTACTAAGTCAAATATAACATTTATACATATAAAAAAATAAGGGCCACAAACAAACAATTTCAATTTTGTGTGTTGTGTTTTGTTATGTGTCTTTTTGTTTGTCCGGGCTAATCTCCGGAATAGCTAAACCGATTTTTATGAGATTAATCTGAATTTACTAGTTTATTTATTTGATAACCACAATAAAGTATATTTTTTCCTTAATACATTCAAATTAATAATTTCAAGCGGCGCTAAGAGGTAAGAGCTAAAAGCTAAGTCGCGCGGGGTCCGCTAGTATTAAGCCAATATACATAACAAACTTTATTTTCAATGAGACGGTGATGTTGGTTCTTTTTATGTTTGTGTACTAGTAATGGTATTAAAACATTTGAATAATACATGTAATGATAAATTATTTTAAAATTAAATGATTTATGAAGAAAGAGTGGAGTAAGGATGACAGGGGATCTCCCCTCAGTTGATCTTGGAAAATACGTACTGTATTTGATACAAGAGGTTTATAGAGACCGTAGCGTTTGGCGCTCCGTTCTCTCCAACTAATCTAATAAACATAAAGCGCGTAAATAAGGTAAATATTATAGTTGTTATTATTTTTACTTTAAATTTTACACTTATTATTAGATTTTAAATCCGTGTTTTCGCTATGTAGAACAACGAAATAAATAAAAAAAGATTTAAAAAAATATATAAGCTAGGGTAATATTTTTTAATTTTAGTAAAATTATCTAGTTGGCAACAAACAGACAAACATGATAACAATAATAATCAATCAAATGAAATTAAAATATTTTTTATTTAATTAGGTAATTACAAGCTCTTTTAATTCGTCAAGTTAAGTTAAAATGTCAGCAGCGTCAGTCCTACAGGGGACTACCACTTGCTTGGAACGCAGTCCTGATGAGAATGGCCGGTAAAAACTCAACAGTTGCTCTTTTAAAAAATAATTTACAATAAATGTACGAATAAAATAACAATGTTTATAAAAAGGCAATCTAAAAATATGTGGACTTTTTTAAGAATTAAATATCTAGATAATTATATCTAGTTATAAGCCCTGTTTAAGAAGTTGTTGATGGTCAAAACTGTTGATTAGATTAATAATGAAAAAGTTAAAAAAAACATGCGGACCACGTGTCTGTTGTATTTAGTTAAAATTAAAATATGGTTTTTATTTTGTTTGCACTGTTTGCCATTTTGCTGCAATATTAAGCCGATTATCGAGCCCTTCAAAGCTTTCTACACTGAGTTTTATTCACAATAAAATATAAAAATTATTACGTCTTACTTTAAAAAGCACATCGTCAAAGGAGCGCGTTATATCCGGTAATCCCCAATTGGAAGACGAATAAATCTTACAAATATATTTTACAATTTTTATGACATAAAAAATAGATATCATATCAGATATGTTCAGTCATTAACTATTAAGTATACGTTTCTTATACTATCTATAATCGATTCATGATATTTAACTATTACTTATTCGAATTGAATTGTTAGAGGTCGTCGTGGCGCAATGAAAAAGCATCAAACAATAAATGCGATGGTTGTGGATTCAATATCCACTCAGGGGATTGGTTATATTGAAATTATCTCGAACTTTCCGTTCTGGTATAAGGCGTGAAGCGTGAAGACTGTACGGAAATAGGGGAATAGAGTGTATTAATATTAGATTTCATCTGCCTACCGTATTACGCCGAAAAACAAAAAATAACAAATCGTTAGCATATCCATGTTTTATTTAAGATAGAGGATAGCTATGTCTATCTTAAATAGCGACTTTTTATATAAACATACGCCGGGCGCCACTGTGCGGCCGCGCTCGGAAGTCTCAATTCAATTATAGTCCAGCCACTTCTCGGATCAATTAACGTATATTGCATTAGCACTGGTTTATGGTGCCACTTATCGTTCCAAGCCGACACACGTCTAGCTCCGACTGATGAGAGCTGCTGGGAAATATTCTATTTTATCATCATTTATTTCACAGGTTAGAACGTTGCAAGCATTAGTTTTTGGAGTGGTGGGTTGTGCTACTTTGTACGCAATGTCCTCGGGTTGGGCAGAAAGGGGTGAACGAAAAGTTTCTCCATTCAAAAATGACTCGTAAAATAAGATTTATTACGCGTAGTTGTCGCGATAACAAAAAGAAATTAATTATATGTTCCGATTTTGAAAATAATCTTAGTTTTAACTATTAAGCCGCTGATAATGGTTATTAGTGAGTTCGATGGAGAATCCTGAAACTTTATTCGTGACTAGTGAGACTCTGTTGCTTGCTCTCACATTATTTAAAGCGTTGGTATAAAGCTTTATCTTTTTGATATTCAATCAAAGAGATAAAGCTTAATAACAACGCTTACCTTACTTACTTACCGATGAAACATTTTAAATTTTCTTATTATGTGTCTTCTAAAACAAAGCGATTACGATGTAATAAAGGTGAGAGTGCAATAGTCTAACTTACCTGCTTATTTCAAGTTATTCAAATTCTTACGTGGGCTCTAAAATTTTACTTTGGGTAATTGATGCATGACCCTACCTACCTACCTGCATATATATAAATATGAATAAACTGTCGGTGGTAATAATTATTCTTTTTTGTTGTACCCCGTATATATATATATATATATATATATATATATATATATATATATATATATATACATACATAAAGAATAATTATTACCACCGACAGTTTATTCATATTTAAAATGGTGCATAAACTCTATAAATGTACGCTGGATTATAATATTTTATTTTTTACCATTTTTCTACATTTAATTTAAATGCATTTCATTGTGCTCATTTTCAAATTCTGTTTTTGTTTGCCGTAATAAAGAACTCTCCGTCTTAGGGAAATCATTATATTGAGCAAACAGTATCACAAATAGCACGCAGTAGTTAAGTACATACGCTCATACTCCAGAGAGTGGAATATTTATTTCACACTTAAAGGAAGAGGATGACATTACATTGACTGTCCATCTATTCAATAACCAAGCTCCCCGAACTCTAAATAATACTGTCGGATTGTTGCCTCCCGGGAGGTAAAATAGAATGAAAACCAGTCAATTAGAGCGGCATTTCAAACCTATCAATACAACCTCTAAGTATTGCCTCATTTTAGCGAGAGGAAGGGCGATTTAAATCCAATAGTTGCTCAATGGAGAGAAACCATTTCTAATAAAGGAAGTCAGTGTCTTATGCAAGTGGATAAGCTACGTGTTATGGCATGGGAAAAAAACAAAGAAATATTTATAATAATTATAAAAAAAAAAAAAAAAAGGAAAGCCTAATAAATAAAAAAACAAATCCCAAGCTAGCCACTCGAGGTTTTAACCTCAATATGTTGATATTAAAGCTTTTGCTTGATTGTTTACAAGTAACATTTTCCCCAGAAACATTGTTGGACCATTCTTAGGAAACTGCTTTATAATATTATTGCCTCAGGGTGAAAATGAATTGTTTTTTTTTTCATTTTAAGAAGATAATAAGATTATCTAGATTGATTCAATAAAGAGTAAAGAGTATTAAGCAATTATTCAAGTAGCTAGTGATAATACAACGAGAAGTAGCGACATCTCAACATTATATATTAGTACTTTTGAAGTATATTTGAATATGCTACAAAAGAAGAAAGGGAGTATGGAGAAACTCCAGTTTTTAAAGTAAATGAAGATTAAAACATCTGGTAGTATAAACTGGTGATTTAATGAAACGTGAAGAATATGAATTGATAGGTGTATTCACGCCAACTATCGGCAGAGGCACCGCCAGGTGTCAAGAGGAGGTAAAGTAGCTGTTAGCCCTAGACAATACTGATAAGTATTTAGTTCCATACACTAAACCTAGTGTTAAGACACTTTTCTCCATACTTTCGACCCAATATGTGGACTTCATTTGTGCCCTTTGTCTTATTAATTGATATAAATTATTTATTTTAAAAATCTAATATTTTCTCAAGATATAAATGTGGTAAATATTTTTCTTTAATTAATAAAATTAAAATATTACGTGCAAACCTAATTCTAATTGTATTACTTTTTAAGTCCAGTAGTATCGTCTTTTATCTGTCAGGCACTCAGTGACGGAAGAAATGTACGTACATTACATACCTTTGAATTTACACACATTATTCATCGAAGGTAAGCAGGACATTTCTATCGAAAAAGGAATTTACATTTGCCGTGACTTTGGGTTTCAGCGTTTCTATATATTTGCCAAGGCGGAGGAGACGACGACGCTTCTGACTGCACGTCGCGCACTCTAGCGAATTAATGTTCAAATATGATGGAGTGTAGATGGCGAAGATTTTTTTTATTGTATACTTTACGTAGTTCATTTTATCGATTTGTCATTAGGTATATTTATATTCGATTTTTTTAGCTTTTCGCTTAATTATTAGAGGAACTTCGAGATGGAGGCTCGCAGAAGAATACAGCTTGGTTGGGCAGCATATAAGCAACTGCGTGAAGTCTTTTTGTCACCGATACCGCAAAGCCTAGAGACGAAAGTCTTTAACGAGTGCGTCCTAACAGTTGTGACATACGGAGCCGAGACGTGGACACTGACAGTGCGACTAATCCACCACTTTAAAGTCGCTCAGCGTGCTTTGGAAAGAGCTATGCTCGGAATATCTCTGAAGGATCGAATGTGATCCGATAGAGAACCAATGTTATCGACATTGCAAAAAGGATTAGCAGGCTAAAGTGGCAGTGGGCTGGTCACATTTGTCGCAGAACCAATGACCGTTGGAGTAAACGCGTTTTAGAGTGGGGACCACGCCTCGGCAGGCGTAGTGTGGGACGTCCTCCAGCTAGATGGGGTGACGATATTCGCAAAGTGGCTGGCATCGGCTGGATGCGAAGAGCTCAAGATAGAGCTCAGTGGCGTGCCATTGGAGAGGCCTATGTCCAGCAGTGGACTAGGACAGGCTGATAATGATGATGATGATGATGATGATTAGATATATGTAAGAGATCTGCCAATTGTTAGTTCATGTTCATTCCATATATAAAGAGGCACCAAAAGTCTATTCCAGTATTTTCATATTAAGTTCGAGTGAGAATCGATTCCACAATCACATATTTAGGTACTTTCTATCATCCCCATCTATGGAACATATTATACAACTTAACTACGTTTCTTGCTATAGTATACACGTATTATTACAGCTAGACAGCTGGTTCGGTTACGTTGCTATTGCCAATCAGCGCCGTAACCTTATGATAATCAACCAGTATTCACTATTCAGCTTGTATTCAATAAGCAATATGCCATACGCCCGCAACGGCCGTTTTCATCTAGGTTCAAACAGAATATAGACAGAACTAAATAGTGGTCCTAATCCGAATGTCAAATATAATAGTTCTACCTTCAATTATATCTAACAATGACAGTTTCTATATAAACTTTCATCCCATTTCCACTCCTAACGAGGAAATTTCAAAATATCGTGTCAAATGTCGTGTGTAGCGCCAATAGTTGACGTTCGGTGACGGTGAACCAGTCAACCAGGGTGTTAGTTTGGACATTTATGCTTTGCTAGTTGAGAGACGAAAATCAAAGCCAAGCTTGGTCCCGACTCCAGGGCGAAGAAATGGAAATTTAAATAAATATTTCATTTCCTCGAGTGAGGATTGAACCCACAACCAGCCATGTTTAAAGTGACACTTTGTGTCCCTGCGCGACGACTGGCCTCATGAATAAATAGTTTGTAAATTTTTAATTAGTTTTGGGACTATCTACTTTTCTCGTTCTGAACATTTCAAATGAATAGCAGATCTAAATAAAACTGCCAATCGTTTTGATGCAGATGTGTTACACAAGTTTTAAACTGTTAAATAGAGGCGACAGAGGCAACGTGGTGTTAAAACACTCCGTTCCTTATAACAATATTGAATAGGAAAGGATTCTTACCTGGAAGTCGAACGTGGGGTAGATAGCCGTTGTATCAATATCGGCGACGTTCTCGCGAATCACGGGGCATTGTTCAATGTCGATCTGTTGAAAGTTTATTAAGTTAGTTACTTTGATTTCTGCTATACTTACAAAAATACTTTAAATGTCAAAAAAACACATTTACTTGTATATAACTAGTATCGTAGCTTCTTTTTATATTCAGAGCACGCTGTTTGCCGCATAGCGGAATACCACTTTTTGTGATTTGTTGACTAGCGGAACTCAACGCCGAAATTTCTTACCAGAGCGTGCAAATAGTAACCACTGCGCTTACACTGAGGCGCTGTCCCTTAATGCTAGGTTCCCTCTCCATAACTTATTATACGTGAGATACAACGTGAAACCAAAAAAAATCTACATCTAAGATAATTTTCCATTATGTTTCGAACAAAAAATCATAGAAACAGTGAATTGTTGTAGTTGCGGAACAATAACGCACAACAGTGTGCGGCACACGCAAGGAGTAACGCTGGATATTGCCATTACTTTATGATTATAATTAAAGTTAAGATGATATAGAAGATATAAGATTAGGCAAAGTAGGAGGACAGTCATAAAAGCGCAACTGTAAACGCTACAGTTTGTGGGTTCAATTCCCATTCAAGGAAATTATATTTAATTTCCTTAAATGGGAATTGAATAAATTTAATAAATATTTTTATTATTTCCATTTTCCTCCCTCTGGTACCGATGGTTGATGAAATGGTTGTGTTCCGCCTCAACTCAACATGCAATGTCTCTAGAATTCGGCAGAAAATAGGAATGGAGTCTCTGAACATTAGTTTTCCAGGTTTCCTGTCTACCCTGCTATGTGCGGGATACAGCGTAAAGCTAATCAAAAAATTAGAATATTTTGTACGTATTTATATAAACTCCAATAAAAATCATATTGTTAATTTGAGGCTCTTGTGGCGCAGTGGCATTGAGATCGTGTGGGCGATATAAACAGCCGTATTCCAATCTTAAAAACAAAGTTAGCTCCTATTATTTTTACCTGTAATCTGCCAAGTTTTAATTAAAAAATATTTTATAATTTGAGATACATTTGATAGTAAATTAAAGATTAATAAAAGTTTATCGACATCCCATTCATTGGGGCATTACAATGAGCCCAATCTCGATACCTTTCCTATAAGTGAAGAGGAGGGTATCCTACTGATTCCAGATGGTAGTTCAGTATACGTATATATTCACAATCGCACCAAATAAAACATATAAAATAAAAAGGTTATTCAGAAAGGGTATTACTAAAATAAAAGAAAAGGCAATTTCTAAAAGAAATCTTTTACCGCCAACCAATGGAAGTGGATGTCTACTAAGTAGCGTAGAGAGACTGCGGTGCAATTAACAGTAAAAGAATGAAACAAACAAAATATAAACTAGATCTATGAAACTCGATATATAAACTAGATCATAATCGGTTCGTCCGATAGGGACCTACTATGTCACCGACAGACATACAGATACACTCAAACGTCATAAATTCAAATTCAAAATATTTTTTGCTAGCGGCCTACTCGCGTCTTCACCCGCATACCACCTATAATACTTTCATTATGCTGCAATTGCCAACAGATAGATCATATCATGAATAGGCTGTATGACTGGACGTCATCGGCGGCGAGGGCGCCCCCCGCGGTCTCGAGAGTAGGCTTGCAGCCTTGCCCCAAACAGAGCGTTGAATTATTTGAATTTTACATTTTCTCAAAAAGTATACGTCCAAATTACATGGCATAAACAGCTGAAGATTATCTTCATTAAATTTCCTTGATGATGAAACTGAAAACTTACGCTCGTAGGTGCCAATATATATGTGAAATAAAATAGCACCTTACAATTTTCAATTATTTTTTGTCACTTATTTATAAGAGATAGATATATGTTGTCATGGACTTTTTTTAGAACGAATAAAATTGAATATTTTTTCATACGACCTACTGACATATAATTACTACTAACTATTTTTGCAGCGCACGCGCTAAAAGAAATTCGATGGCGGTCCGTATTATTGTTGTTTCGTTATTTAAGGCTAACTAAGACTTACACCTTAATGTTATATAGCCTAAAGCACTTTGAAGAATGCAGTTTTCACACAAAAAAAAGTAAAAAAAAGTAAATCGGACCACTAGATCCAGATATCATAGCGTTTAAACAAACAAACTCTACCGCTGTATTATATTAGTATAGATTTAAATATAAACAAAAAAGAATGAACATATAAACAAAAAAGCTACCACCAGTTCGGAAGGCAGTTCTGCTGAGAAGAGCCGGCAAGACAACTCAATTATCAAAAATTGCTCTTTTTAGAGTCAATGGTATAATTTATATATCATATAAACTGGCAGCTATCCTGACACATCAAACATTACATTCAATAGATATTAAATCCAAAAGACATTAGTTACATATTAGTTAATTAATACTAGCGTATATTCGCACCCTCAACATACCGCATGTTAGCGGTAACTAGCATTTCAACTTCCTCGCAGGTATTACTAATCCCGATTAGTATTATATGATATAACGTTAGTTACGACTTGCAGCTTTAGATACAGCTCTATAAGAGAATTTCTATGTAGCTGCGCCACTATACCCTATTCAGTGTAACATGAGACAAAATGTAAACAAGCAAATACTGTTTCTTAAACTTTTATGCAATTTTTTAATTTATGTTCATACATGTTTTGAAATATAAAAAATCTATATAAAAAAAACTAAATAACCAAAAAACAATTTTACACTTAGCAAAATAAGGAACTGAATAAAATCAACAAAGGTAACAACGGAATCAACAGTCTTATGAACAGGTTGCCGATAGTAAAAATGGCAGATATAATCTTATCGATGACAAAACGTGATGCTTTTATTTAAAATGTCCGCAGTATTTTTATAGAATTAAAAGGCATCTCAAAATCTCATGCTTTCGTGAATAAGATATAAATATCTATGTGCACGGTGGTGTGTGGTGGTGGTAGTGGTGGCAGTGGTGGTTATGGTAGTGGTATTGCAGTAGTAAGTTCAAGTTTATGTCAACCTAAATATGTAGCTTTTCAATTCAGACAATTCTTTTTCCATTTCCAGCTTCCGGTTTAATAGTCTTTGATAAATAGTATACCTAATACCATTTTTTTATTTGAGTTCAATTAAATACAATCTTTAGCTTCAACCAGGTCAAATTTGTGCTGTGAAACTTTATAACTTACTGGCATGTTCAAAGAAGGGTCGATATAAATAAAGGAGTTTTATAATTTGAATTACACTTGGAGATAAAAAAGCGTTGAAGAAAAGGTGGCAAACTTCACATTTAAGTTAAATTAAGTTGAAAATAACCGACACAGATTAGAGCTGAATGTTTTAAGGAGCCGCTTATTTCACAATAATATCTTTAGCGTTGATTGATAGAATAGAAATCAAATAAATTGGTTTAGTTTATTCGATGTTTGATGTTTTTTGATTTTTGGACACAGTGATCCACATTCTGTTACCAGAGGGCCTAGCCAAGTGTCATTTCTAACTTTCTGTACGATATCAAAATGTATGGAGCTGTAGAAAAGTCGACGATAGAATATAAAAACCGTAGCCAAATGACACTTTGGTTCAACGTTTTCGAAACGACCGCGACTATAGCGCCATAACCATAGAGCAAAGCGTTATGTTTCATAGTGTCAACGGAAAAGTGGTAGCCAAGTGGCCTTTTTTGACATTTACGCGCGGATTATAACGT